>APFE030402133.1:15668-34133 GCA_000404065.3 Pinus taeda
CTCATCTTCAGGCAGTGAAGAGAATCTTTAAGTACCTTCAAGGAACTCAAAATTATGGCTTATGGTATCCTAGAGATACAGATCTCACACTTCATGCTTATACAGATGCAGATTGGGCTGGAAGCGTGGATGATAGGGAAGAGCACAAGTGGTGGTGCATTCTTTATGGGTTCCAGATTAGTATCTTGGTTCAACAAGAAACAGAGTTCGATTGCGTTATCTACTGCTGAAGCGAAATATGTTGCTGCTGCATCTTGCTGCACTCAACTCCTTTGGATGATGCAGACCTTGCAGGACTTTCAAATCACTTGTACACCACCTATCTCCATCTTATGTGATAATACAAGTGCAATCATCATTTCAAAGAACCCAGTCACGCATTCAAAGACAAAGCACATACCGATCAATTATCACTTTCTCAGGGAACAAGTGACTGAACAAAAGGTCAAGTTGGAGTATGTTCCTTCTAAGGAACAAGTTGCTGATATTCTCACCAAACCTTTGCCCAGGGAGACCTTTGAATACCTCAGGCAAAAGCTAGGGGTATTTGACGCATCATCTTGTTGTTAAAACTCATCTGTTGGTTGTATGCGAGGTTTGTATGTGGGATACGCGTACATTTGATGGTTTATGGATTGGGTGTAGATCAATGGCACCGGTTCAGGGGGAGCACATATAATGCATTGTTGGCATTATGGTAGCTCATAAGGAGATTGTGGATACTGATCTGATCATGGTTGCAATATGTCTCTATCTCTTTCATGGTCATGGTAGATTATGGTTCTTCTTGAAGAAATTTATGGAGAATTATGGATCTGGTCAGAGGGAGCAGTATCAGCAGAGCAAAGACTTAAGCATGTTCTCAGGGGGAGAATAACCCTTTGCCCTTGATGTCAAAGGGGGAGAATGACAATGAGGATCTTGAGGTTGCCATCAAGTCCAAAGGGGGAGATTGTTGGCATTATGATTCTGGTTTGGCTCTATGGTACAGGTATTGTACTTGATGGCAACTCACTCTTGTAGTTGATCTCAGTTCAGGCACTCAAAATCATGGAAATTAAGATACCCGCAGGTAATCCTAGAAGAAGCCGCGGACCCGCAGGTACGCAGATCAAGGAGTGCGTGCATGTACGCAGGTGATACGTTCAGAAGGTGCGGACCCCAATTTCACTCTCTCCAATGCATAAAAGCGAGTGCACGTGGGAATCTTCATGAATGGTTCATGGTATTAGCCCGACAGTTTTTGATCAAATGGTTTTTGTCCATGGTATTGCATCCAAAAGTGTTGATCCCAAGTATTGGGTTCATGGTATTGTGTTATTATGGTTTTGGACCATGGTATTGAGAAGGGCTTGCCTATAAAAAGGAAAGGAGATCTCTTGGCCACACACTTGTGAAATTTGAATATCTTAAGATCTGAAATTTTGGGTGATTGGTTTTTTAAAAGCTAGATCTAAATCAAGGAGATAAGTTAAGGTGAATCTATTGACATGTCGTGATCTCTCGGGCGCATGAACAGATCTGTGGATCTGACTGACTGTGGCACATTGGAGGACTATAATTTTGGCCCTAA
Organism: Pinus taeda; assembly: GCA_000404065.3. Lineage (NCBI taxonomy): Eukaryota > Viridiplantae > Streptophyta > Pinopsida > Pinales > Pinaceae > Pinus > Pinus taeda. Next base: position 17,242 of record APFE030402133.1, read on the forward strand.
TCAAAAGTCCACAGGCGATCCATAGGTGCAGTGCGGGGGTACGCAGCTCAGTAAAAGGCTCAGTGCGGGAGTACGCTGCGAAGCCAAAGGTGTCGTGCGGGGTACGCAGCACAGGAGAAGGCACAGTGCGGGGCGCACGCAGCACACAAAAGGGCGAAGTGCAAGGTACGCAGGCGAGAAGAAGGCACAGTGCGGGTGTACGCAGTAAGTCAGAAGTAAAGTTGCGGACCTGAAGAAAAGTACGCAGAGCAAAAGAACAACCAGTGCGGATCTGCGCAGTTCAGTCTCAGAAGAGCTGCGGATATATGCAGGCCCCTGTTGGTGAAGTTGCGGCCTTATCTTGAAACAATTGTTGATTGTCTTTTATCTATTGCAACAGAGTTCTAGGTTTAGATTTCTGGTATTACTTTTCTGTTTACAACATTCTGAAGACTTGGGTGATTCATTGGTTCATTGCATAAGGAGATTGGGTGATTTTCATGTACTTGATGATTATTTGATGTTCATGGATCCAGTTTGAAAATTAATGAAACATGGTCCTTAAAGAAGTAAAAGAGCAAAGGGGGTTGTGGCTTCCCTTCCAGGAGGATTGAAAACGAGGAGCTTGTAGCTCTCTGCAGGTTGCAGCCTGGTACTGGTAAAGGACTGCACTAGTACAAAATCATTGTAAAAGAAGTTTCTAATTGAAAGAAGATAGAGACATATTGTAGCAGGTGGTTTTCACCCACCATGGGTTTCCACCTTATATCTAGTGTTCTTTGGTGTGACTATCTGTTTTTCTTATTTCATGCTCATTATTATATACAAGTTAATGATCAATAAATTAAGGAAGGCATATTGAAAAGAATTTGATAATACTGATTCACCCCCCCCTCTCCGTATTATTTCCAACATCAATATCATAATACGATCTAGCTAGTTGTTTAGATTGGAAATCGATAAAGAAATTTTACCAGAAGCAATATCAATGATGGTTTTTGAGTCCCCGCTTTTGCAAAAAAATAGCAGCCCCCATAAGACCAACAGTTCTCCTCTGGTGTTTGATCTTATCCCACCATACCAGAAAAGTAAATATAGAGTCTGGGGATTTATCCTCACCTCATCTCTACAAATGCAACTACTAGATTGGGCGACCCCATCAAAGAAACTCGTCGAAAACTGTATCTACAAATAATCATTCATAAGCCTAGGAATACAGTCCTTTTGTATATACTTTCTCCCTATCTCCATCCACACATGTACATAAGTACATACCATGTGGATGTTCAAAGGTATATCTTCAAATATCATAGAATTCCTAGCTCGCCAAATCTCCCAAGCTATGAAGAGAAGGGCGGTGTTGAATTTTCCTTTTCTACTAGCCCACCAGATATACAATGATTTGAGTGAGGAAAAAGATAATAGAGAAGGGAGCTGAAATTAGGACAAAACATTATCCCATATCACCAAAGAGAAGGGGCATTGTAAAAACATATGAAATACACTTTCTAGAGACCCTCTGCATAATGAACACCAACACAGGCCATGAAAACCACATTTACATAAGTTATCCCATGTTAGTATATGATTGTTCCATGCGAACCAACAAAAAATAATAATTTTCAATGGCACTTCCCAATGCCAAATAGCAAAATAGCAACAATGTCCAGGGCGTGGATCAATCTGAGTAGTGACGTGTCTATATAAATCTGAAACAACCACTGATCCATTTCTTAGAGCACCACCCCAAACTAAAACATCACCATGTGTCCTCTTCACAAGACCATCTTCTTATAGTTGTCTAATATAGAAATTCCATGAGTTCCCATTTATTCCAAAAGTCCAATCTCCATAACATCTTTCTAATGTGGATATGGAGTTGGATATTGTCTGTATATACTGACCTAGTCAAGGAAAAAAAACTTTTGTGTGTAAGAAGTCAATTACATCGGCAAGAAAATGCATCAAATTATTGAACCCTTGTATTTTCTCAATACCAATCAAAACTTTGTCTCACTTACCATATGATCATTGAAGGTTATCTAGGAACCATCCTCTAATCTTATAAAAGCTTTTCCATATGTATGACCATTTTTTCCTCCCTATCTCGCGCTGCCTGAACCATTCCATAGTGGATCCATGCTTGAGATATTTATCCTTTACATTGTCCTACCAAATAATGCCCTCCATAGACTCTTAATCAATAACACCCATCCAAAAATCCTTAGGTCTATAGTTCCCCACCCGCACAATTCCTATCGCTAAGTGATGGCATCAAATCATATCATATGAAACTTATATCCTCCCTTGTCTCTCGACCAAAGGAAATGTGCCATAATAACCATGGAAACTTTTAGAGGCAAATTTTCACCCATAGGTGAAATTAAGGGATTTTAAATTTTTAGTGGGCGAATATTTTGTATCATAGTACATTTTTACAAATCGCCTCAAATAGCCCACCTTATTTTAAGGGAGAGGGTAAAAAATGTAAATTTAACCGGCCCACCTTATTTTAAGGGAGAGGGTAAAAAAGGTAAATTTAACCCGCCCACCTTATTTTAAGGGAGAGGGTAAAAAAGGTAAATTTAACCCTTGAAATTAGGAGTGACAACCTTCCATACGCCGTCATTTTCAAGAATAGGTTTTATTTAAGTGAATCCTCCGGGCCAAATACCATATTTATAAAAGAGGTATGGTAAATTAATAAAAATATAAATAAATGAGAGGTATGGTAAATAAATAAAACATTTTTTATATTTACTCCATACGTCATCTTATATACATACAAAGGTGTAAACAAATAAAAATATAAATAAAGTGGAGGTATGGTAAATAAATAAAACCTCTTTTTATACTTATTTAAAGGTATGTAAATAATATAAATATAAATAAACTAGACGTATGGTAAATAAATAAAACCTCTTTTTATATTTAGTCCATAACCCTCTTTCTATTTATAAAAGCTCAAAAAAGAGGTTTTATTTAAGTGAATCCTATGGGCCAAATACCATATTTGTAAAAGAAGTATGGTAAATTAATAAAAATATAAATAAACGAGAGGTATGGTAAACAAATAAAACATTTTTTATATTTACTCCATAAGTCACATTATATTTACGAACACTCAAAAATGCGTTATATTTAGGTGAAACCTATGGGTAAAATACCATGCGCTAGATTATTATTAATACCATGCAAAAAAACATTATTAACCCTAATATTAGTATTAATAAAAATAAAAGTGGCACATAGTATTGACCCATGGTATGGTATTCACGTGGAATGTAGCTTATTTAAAATGGGGGAATTAAACCAGCATAGATCCATCTTTACTCTGGATCTACTAGGTCCCGAGAGGGATCAAATATTGTGATATGCAAACATCAAATATTGTGATATGCAAACTGGCATAGAGTGAAAAAATATTTGATCTATCTCGGGGCTTGGTGGATCAAGAGTAAAAATGGATGTTGTAATTTAATATATGTTAAACATTTTAACTTGGTTAAAATAAAAATCAATTTTTAACTTTTATTAAATTTTATAAATTACTAATAGTAATTTTTAAGCTCCAGGTTTATGATAGCCCATGGTATTGATCAATGGTAATACCATGCTATTTATGTGAGCATAGACTATTTAAAGGGGAAATTCTATCATCTTAGATCCATCTTAATTCTAGGTCTACCAAGTGCTCAGAGGGATAAATAGATTTCATCCCCTAAGAGTGGTAGATCTAGAGTTAAGATGGATATAGGTTGGTTTATATGATAATGAAGATATTAAATAGACTTAGGAAATTATATTGTAAAAAAATCTTAAGGTGAATGGTTAAAGCTACATATAATCACTTCACAAAATTTAGTAAAAAATAGCGATATCTCCATTAATATTGGTTTTTAACTTTTTCTAATTGAACAAAAAAAATCAAAACAATGAAACCTTATCACTCTTTCCGCATCATCCTCATCACCATTTTTCAAACATTCTCAATATGATATCTTCCTGAAAAAGTTTAGGTACTAATGTTGGATTAGTTGTTTGAAAAATACGCTGCTTTGTACAACCTTTCATCTTCTGTGCTATTCTTAGTTTGTCCTAATGATCTGTAGGGGTTGGAGCCATTGCACCATATTTTCCTAAAAGGTGGAGATTGTTCACCAAAAAGGAAATTAATCTACATGTTACAACATTGTTTAAAAATGTGAGACCTATGAGGGTAATGAATTATGCTAATAAGCAATTTAGATTGGGAGAGCCGTAATTAAATTTTATTATTTAATCGAAAATTTCCAATTAAAATAATAATAAATCTTTATATATTCATATATTGATTGGAAGGATTCTCACAATGGTCACTTCCTTCAATTAGATCCCCTTCAAGCCATTGGGATACCTAATACTTTCTTGTATAATATAGTTGGGGCTTGCAACTTGTTGGCATGCTGGGGTAAACAAACTTGATGTGTTTTTTTTAATCTCTCAGTTGGAGTCTATGAAATAAAAAAGAAATATGATAACTTGAAAAAAGTGGTAGCTTGACAAAAGTTGTAAAGAAAAGATTAATATCTCTTACGTTGACAGAACTCGTTGTCAATATCAACACCTACAAAAACTTTGTTGTGGAATATTATCAAAACTAAGAGAAGGATATGAAAGAGAGTATTGTAAGACCCCGACAAACACAGCCACTGAAACTTGGGACATTGTTTGTAGGAAGAAAAAATTATGTCTCTTTTTTCCAAACATGAATGTTAGTATATTATTGTTTAATGAATATGTTTTCATATTATCATATATGGTTTTATACTTTAACAAAACATTCGCCAAAACTTCACAATGTTTTATTATTCAATAAAAGATTTGCCAAGTTCTTATAAGATTTTATAATTCATTGAGAGATTCTCCATCACTGTACAAGATAATATAATCTGGTGAGAGATTTGCCAAAAAAATTATATATACATATTATATTACTGATAAAATCGCCTCCCATTTTTCCTATTTATCATAGAAATTTGTCCATTTATTATACATATAAATTTAGGGTAGTTCTGCATCCATAAAAATAATATTTTTTGAAACTCTAATAACGAGTTCCAATCCACATTCCTATGCTACACAATTTTAGACTAAAACCAAAATATGTGAATCCCTTATTAATGTGAGAGATTGTAACCCCAAACAAGTTTGCAATATTGGTTATCTCCTCCATATCACATGTTGAATGTATCAATAATGATTTGCTACCATCTCCAAATATGACGAATATGGAATGTAGGGCATACCATTGATCCCAGGCAACCTGTCCAAATGTGAGAAGATCATAAAAGGAGTGAGTGGAAGACACTCTACGAGTTACCTTTAGTCCATGGAAAGTACCCCGCATACGAGCCTTCCGAAATTTTTTACTCAAACTGTTTATGATCAGAACAAATAATAATGGAGACAAAGATCATCCTTGATGGGGAGCCATTTATCAGTACAGTGAAATTAACAAAAGTTACGCATGCCATAATCCAGTTGGATTTCTTATGTACGGGAACTGATCAAGACTCTTATGTTTCCATATTAGATGTATGGACTGCAACATTCATGGTTGTTTTTTTTTTTCAGTCGAAAAAGCGGAATTGTATTTATATAAGAGATATAAACAAAACAGAAGGTACAAAACTGGGATCATATCAGATCACCATCCAGAAAACCAAAAAGAGACCCTTACCAAGACTGAAGCATCAAAATCAGGCCAAAAAAATTGAGCCCCTTCATCATTGAAGGCCTTAGATCCACAGACAGCGTCATTGACGAAAAAAAGTATCTGAAAAAATTTGGCAGCATGGAGTCTGAGATCTACATTTAACACGGCTTAATCGTTGTTTGGCTTCAGAAGCGTGTTTCTGACTTTAGCCATAGTTTTGGGTGAATGTTGGGAACGACATCGTCATATAGCCCCCCGCATATATAAAGAGTGTTAATTCATGGCTTCCCTAAATTAGGTTATATAAATTTAATCATCCATCCACTTTTAGTCCAGTGCCTCCTTAATCATAACAACTTTTCCAAAACCTGCAATCAATGGTGCTAGGAGAATTAACCATATTGGCCCAATCATCGGTTTATGAAGGGTATGCAATATCTCAATTCCAACTAGTAGAAATGTATTGTTCTAGGTCGAAGCAATTCTCTAAGGTTGGGATGTCCAAATCATCTTGAAATTGTATTAAAGGTGGTGTTTGGGTTGACAAAATTTGTTACCTTTGATTCAACGTGAAGATAATTCTTTTTACATAACATTACATTATATAACATTTTATAACATCCCTGCCATATTGGGCTATAGAGTACATTTATAAATTGTTCTTAACTTTGTATCTATCATGCCTCGAGAGGGATCAAACCTCTAAAGGTGTAAACTTTTCCTCAAGGTTTGTACTCAAAAAATAGCTTTGAACCTCGAGAGATTTGATCCCTCTCAGCCCTTGATAGATTTGAAGTTAAGAAGATTCTAGGTTGGTCTATGAATAAGATTTGTAAATCCTTCCTTGCTCAACATCAAGTTGACATGTAACATTTAGGAAAATTATTTATATTTTCTTTTAATATTTGATCATAATAATAATAATAATAATAAAAATAAAAAATAATCTCTAGCTTAGTTAAAATATTTCAATATTAACTTTTTCTCAATAAGGTGAGGCATGAACTTAGGTGTGTGTTCATCTGTATATGTAGTATGGTATCTCATGAAAATAATTTTGAAAAAAAAAAAATAGTTTAGAGTTAATTTTGCATATAATGCAAAATAAAATTTTAAAAATATTTTTTTATTGGCCAGGAGAGGTAAACTAAAACTTGTAGAAAAATGTCGAAAGACACATAAGCTCCAAAAAACAACAAGAATACATACATAAGCAATCGGAATCATAGATTGCGAGGAGACTGGCGCTTTCCCGACGATTACATAATTAGGGGTTCATAAACCCCTATGTGTGTGGTACTCTAAGTGATCTATCTGGCCTTCAATCTGCTCTAGCCTCTCAACTATTCGTCTATGGATCCTATGATAGAGTCCACTCTATCCAACATCACTCACTGATTGCATTGAAAATCATTCATGAAGGAAATTGTTTCATTCTTGTCATCATGTCGTTGTTGATGTAATTCTAATAGGAGCATCATTAAACGATGTATCTGCCTATCAAGAGACTCTAGCAAAGATGGAGCATTTGTTGGGGCAGGCATTTGAAAATTCTCATGGGCCAATTCATTGTCGGAGACCCCCTCAAGTACCCCCCCACCCTTCCATCCCCTACAATTTCCCTGCCTTCATGCCCCAAAACATATCCATGGAGAGCCTCGCCATGGCAGGCCTGGCCCCTTTGTCTCATCATATCACGCCTGTGAACTAACCACCAAAAAACAACAAAGAAAATAGTTGGCACACCCCAGTTCAAGCAACAACAACCAACAAAGCCCTAAAAGAGCTAGGAGAGACACAAAGAGGCTAAGGAATCCAACACCCTCTCACAACTAGAAGACTAACTAATACTTTAAATACCCAACCAAGACTACATAATAAAAATTCCACCCTAACAGAATTCTGTCAGCTCTCAGAAGGAAAATCCCACCCACTACAATCTACCACCACCTTAGAAAATGCAGATACAGAACAAAGCCTAGAAGGTAAGAGGGGAACACTGTAACTTACCAAATTGACAAACATGAGCTCCCTCATCTGAATCACCACCACCACTAAGCTACCCCTCACAGCCCCGTTCTAGAGTCATGTCCAGACAACTTGTAGGGCTTCACCATCTCTACTCTCCCCAAGATCTCAAACCATGCACCTCCCAACTAGTTCTCAACCCTTATAGCTAGCTACCTCGACACATCTTGCAAAATTAGTATGGGTGGGCATGCACATGTTGGTAACTTGTGTATAATCGCAAACCATTGTATCACCCTCCAAAACACTTATAACTAGCGTGATCAACTGCCGCATGAGGAACTCACTCCAGCATTTAAGGCTCTCCTGTCTCTCGAATTTTCTAGTTGGCCAGGTACTTGGCCACCACTTGGATTTCAATGTCATCATAGCTTGTCAGATCTCCCTTGGGAGGCTTGCCTCCTTGTCACCTCCACTTAATGTGTTGTGTTTAGTCACCCCCATCAGGGTAGTTACACTAGGAGAATAAACATAATATTATTATCAATATGAGAATAAAATTGCATTATGTTGATACATTTCATTCATGTATTCATTTGATGATAGAAAGCTTAAGAAAAAAGGTATGTTGATGGTTCCTGTTGATATATATGTCGAGTATCAAAAGGACAAAAAAAACAGGATTTTATTGGTGCATTTTATTCAATCAAATATGTCATCATCCATGAAAGGTCTATGTAGGACCTTGGAGGCCTCGTCCTCTCTCTGTTCGGTTATCTCCCATGTCCAGTGAGCCAATGAAATAGCCACTTTAGAGAGTTCGTTTATGTGTGTGTTGAACAACCTATAGATATGAGAAAAAAAAAAATGAGAGAGTTGGTTTAAGACAAGTTACATCATTAAACAAAGGTTGTAATATGAGGTTATAATATGTGTTCACTCCTTTAACCCAATTTATGATGAGCTTGGAATCCCTATAAATATGAATGGATGTTATATTATTTTCCAATGCAAAGACCAATAATGCTTTGAGTACCATGATTTCTAGGTAGTTGTTGTACCCCTCTCCCAAACCCATTTTCATTTTGTAAGAGTGGTTTTCATTAATGTGAAGTATTGCATCGCCTCCACATATTTTGGGATCTCCCTGATTTGCTCCTTAAAAAAAACCCCAAGTTTTGTTCTTGTTGATTTGGGGTTGGTGAGTAGTTCTAGTACAAGGAGTAGAGGATGGCTTGGGCAGAAGGTCCAGGATTTCAAGAGCCTGTGTAGTTGTGGTCTCAGGAGGGATCAATTTGTCTTTGAAGATGACCTTGTTTCTTGCTAACCATATATCCCAACTAGATAAGAGTGGGAGCGAAATATAATCATTTGTACTTGCATTGGAGACCCACCTTTTTAGGCATTCATCAAATTTAATCCTTCCCATTTGCATGCTTGTCCTAACAATGAATAAAACAAATTTTAGAGGGTCTTTTCATAGTGACATTCAATCAACATGCGACCAACTGATTGCTCCACATCTTTACATAGGCTACACCAACTAGTCCCTTCCTTTTTTTGTCTTTTGTTTAAAAGATCCCACGTTGGTATTTTTTTTCTAGAGAAAACCACATGAATAATCTGGATTTGGTTGGGCATTTGAGCTTCTATAGGTGGCGCCACCATGCCTCTAGTGGATCAGGGATGCAATCAGGTAAGAGAAATAGATACCCTTCTTTTGGATTATATTGGACTACAGTGGAGAGGGTCCATATGAGCTCGTCAAGGTCCTCAGTGATGCACATATGTGCTTTATTTAAGGCTCATACAAAGGATTACCAGGTTCTGAAGTTTCTTGGTAAGTTCAGGTGGCTACCTGAAAAACACTTTTGGTCCCTGGGAGGGTCTAGATAAGGCTATGTTGCCTGCTCGAAGGTGTAAATTCCCATAGGATGAAGAATATTTTTCAGATATTTTGAGATTTGATGACTTTCATTACTTCCCACCCATGGGTCGATGCCTACTCTGAGACTAGAGCCATCTCCAACTTTCCAAGAAATTCCATTTTCTATGAGAGAGAATGAGTTGACAGTAGCCCTCCATAAGATGGAGGTACTTGATTTGTTTTTGTTGGGGCTTCAGATCTAATCATCAATGGAAAGAGGAGAGATATATTTTATGTAGATAATAGTGGTCCATAAGATTTTCGTAGAGATAATTCTACAACTTGTTGTGGTCTCCAGCGATTGTGAGAAGTGAGTCAATCGTTTCAATCCCTAGGCTCCCCATGCCTTGGCATTGCAATTTTGTACCATTTTACCCAAGGTAATTCAAAACGTTTTGAGGTAGTAAATTGTAGCAAAGCCTCCAGATTTTGGTGAGGAAGCCTTTTTGGATCCAAGAGAGTGACATCCAGTAAACAAGGATGGCCTCTAGAACTAATTTGATTAGGACTAAACATCCTACCCTCAATAGCCATCAAGTGCTCCATGCTTTGAGTCCCTTTTCCATTTTTGCTAAGAGCCATTTCCATCTGTGCTAGTATATGCATTTGGCTTGAGGAGGAACACAAGATATTTAAAACCGTTCTCGACCACTGTGGGGGATCTATCCAAAAATAATCCTGGTGTGATTCTGATTACGTTGGTCTATAATTTATGAGTTATTCTTCTAGTAGGGGAACAAGTAGTTTATATGATCTTGTCTACCAATATAATCACCTCCTTCTTCCTAGTGCTCATTGACAGAGGAAGCTAGAGGCAGGAAAAGACATCTAGGCACAAGGATCTTACAACCAGTGGGAGGAAACACTCAAAATAATATGTAATACAATAAACAAAATCATAGAGGCAAAGAGCCTATCTTCCCTAATATGAATGTTAATCCCAACTTTTCCAGTAATAGTGCCAGCTAGTAAGCACCCAGACAAGCTACCTTAAGACATGTTTTGGGGTTACACAATAACCCATGGAATCCAATCTTTCTCAATCACAAGATTGTCCTTATTATATGGAAATAAATACAAGTATAATATTATATCACCATCAGAGAGACCAATGAGAGTGATGATTGATTTATGAATGTTGATTTCAATGTTTGTTGCTACTTCGAAAAGTGCAAGTGCTTCCTTGATTGAGTGTGCATCACTACGGGAACCATCGCTCAAATTAAGGACATCATCAACAAAGAGAAGCTGGATGTTGCGAAGATTAGTATCCACCCTTAGATCCATTAGATCATGCCTTTTGCAGGCCTCCTCAAGGGCTCTGCTGAGGCCTTCTACCACCAACAAAAAGAGGAGGGGGGATAGAGGGAAGCCTTGCCTTAATCCACGTTCATCTCTAAAGAAAGGAGAGGTAGAATCATTAATAATAACTGTGAAGGATGTCAAGGTGATGCAACTCATTATCCAATATATAAAGTCTAATATGAAGCCAATATGGGTGAGAAGGAGATGGATGTACAACCAATTGATATGGTCAAACGCTTTGGATAGATCAATTTCCAAGATGACTCCTTTTAGATTCCATTATTTGAGACTATGGAGGCCTTCTTAAGCCACACCAATGGCCTCATGAATTTGTCCTTCATGCATGGGGATGGGTTGTAAGCTAGGTCAAAATGTGGTTCTATCTCAGGGAAAAGGTCACTAGTGGAAATTTTCTAATATTTGTGTGATCACATGTTTCTGAGTGTTGCAGTAAGTTGGACAAGTGGACCCCACTTCCATAACTGAATCTTGGATGTTGGGTCATGCATAGTAACTATTAGCTCATGTTTACCCTGGTAAGCTGTAAAAGTGGGTAAATGTGGGGTGGGGTGTTACAAAGTGGTATTAGAGCAGGTTCACAACACTAGACCTTAGGGTAAATGCATATAGTTATGTAAATCTATATGCATGTTAGTTATTTTATTGTTATTATTATTATATCCATGTACCTGATGTTGTTGTAGTTTTGGTGTCACTATTTTGATTCATGTGTAAACTAATATGCTTTGATATTATAATGTATCGCTCTAATCTGGATTGGCCTGTGTGTTTGAAAATCTGAAAGGTAGAAATATTTTACTGTCTTCATAATTACGTGTGATTTATTTATATTCTTATTATCTTCTTTTGTGTCTTCTTTTATCTTCTTATCATCAAGCAACTACTAAAACATAAATGCATGAAGATCAAAACAATAAGGACACAAGATGTAGGCTCTCAACTAGGGAAAAACCCCTCTCCTAGGGGAAGACCCAAAAAATTATCTTCTCTTCTTCAAGAACCAAATCAAAAGAGACAGCCAAGACCCTTTGACCAAGACAAATACCTCCTCCAATCCACCAAGTCAACCTCCCAAGAAATTCCTTCCAAGATGACAAAAAATTGCTTCTATTCAACAAAAGCAAACCCTCTTTAATCCCACGTCAATCACATATTTCGACCTCCTGCATTAAAATTTCGACCTCTAAAGTAGAACTGTAATTTTTGGCCCTTTTGCAACTTCAGAATATTCCCACATGTGGACTAGAAACAAAATAAAATGATATTCTTTCCTTCACTAGGGTTTCTCCTTCCTTTGTTAGCGTTTATCTTCCTTCTTTAAGCCTTTATCTTCTCCTTTTGTTGCCTTCACACTTCCTTGGATTGAAAATCAGACTTCTTTCTGAATGTGTCACAATAGGTTGAATGCATTGATATATATTGTGGTTAAAGCTCCCTAATGAGGTCGACTTAGCGGAGGAGGTTTTCATGATCAAATTACATGAAAATAACTTTTCTTCTTTGATACAAAATGCCCAATAAGGATCTAGGACATGATGACAGTGACAACGAATCATGACACAACCCTATAAGAGAAAAATGGGTACTTTTACCTATAAACATAATACAATGAGCATGAAACCCATGCTTTATAAAAATAATTTTCTTTGATCTTTACAATAATTTTTATTTTTTTCTTTTTATAAACACAAATGAAATACATCATATCATGATCTAGACAACAATTATGAAGACTGATACTAGTTACACTTTCAACACTCCCTCTTTAATTAGGGAGGTATTAATAATTGTTCAACTGGTATAAGGATGACCTCAATTTGAAGTTTTCAAAGAAGAGTACAATAGCATATATAATGCTAGATACCATCAAGGCCAAAAACTGCCAATTTATCAATCAAGTGTGATCAAGGCTACTTTCCAATACACTAACTCAATAGGAACTAAGGTGTCATCAAGGAAACTTGCCACTATAGGTAGCATCAAGCTACAACCCTCTTGTCAATCCAACTGGATATAGATACCATCTATGCCTCCGTGCCAAGACACCAACCCTCACAAGGATATAGGTATCATCAAGGTCAAGATATCATCACTAAAATGGAGCTCCATATCATCAATACCAAGAAACCCTCCCACACAGGGATACAAACATCATAAAGGGCAAGATATAACTAATATATCAATACTAACTAGGCCAAGATGTCCTCCCAAGTACCATCATATAGGCACGCAACCTAAAGTACCCATCTCTCCCCCTTAAGTAAATCACCAATACAAGCATGCTTATCAAATATTTGAACTTCTCAGGATGAGATCAAGACATCAGCTACTTGTTCATCCATCAGAACATGTTATAGCCTCATGACCCCTGTTAGACTCTGTCTCATCTCAGAGATGGATTCTTCTTCAAAACAGGGTTTTGAAGAAGACATCATTAATGTGTTGTTTCAGATTATGTAATTTATCTTCAGCTCTTCAACTGGCAGTGCCATCAGATCCTATCCCTGCAAAAACACAAACAGCAAAGGACTGTTGAAAAGACTACTTTGGCTTGTTTAAAGTCAGATCTAAAAGACTTGGTGCTATGCATTTTGAGTTCTTGTTTTCGAGTTCTTGTTTTCCTGTGACATCTACAACCCTATCAGGGTTTTCTCTGGACCAGGTCACGAAATCTAGCATCACTTCAAAAGTTTGCCTGAACCGAGGAATGCTTTCATGATCCAGATTGTGTGCTGAAGTAACCGAGCTTCTGAGGCATTGTATTGGGCATAAATACGATGTTAATGGCTTCAAATTGATAAAGAACCCGGCATCATCTTAAAGATCTGTGAGCACGTATTCCCTAGTAGCCTAACAAGATCCAAAATTACTCGATCAGTTCATGCATATGTCTAAGAGATCTGAAGTCTTCTCTTATTCTCTGGAGAAAGCTATGATAAGGGATTTTGCCTCCCCTTCAAGGAAAGTCTGTAGCAGAACTGTTACAATAGTTTCGAAGCATTCATCCATCTCAAGCTAATTCGAATAGGGATACTCTGATGTTCGGTTTGGTAATTGCTACAAGGCATGTTTACAGTGCGGTTGATGTGAAGATCTATTCATTCCTTCAAATTGCATTAAACAATGATTAAGGGTTTTGATGGCTCGGAATCCAGTTTAAATTGAAGCACCAGCCTTCGAAGTTTTGAAATTTTCTTTGGCACGTACAAATGTATAAGACTCTGTTTGAAGTTACTTTTCAGATCTAATAATGTGTGATTTTGAGGTATCCTCAGCTCTCTGAACAGGAAATTCTGAAGCATATTCATTCAAGAATTGCTCAGTCTTCAATGCAACAAAAAGCAACTCCAGGAATTTATTGCTGCTCTTCATGGATGCCGGTGTATGATCCAGGCTTATCTGTCTTTCAATGACAGTAGGCTTATCTGTCTTTCAATGACAGTATGGATGAAATAAAATCCAGTTTGTTATGGCATATTTTAACCCCAGGTAAAGGTTTCCCTGATGCGAGGTCAACTATTAAGCATTTTGAAAATGTTTTTGATTGGTCAGAAGCAAAAAATAAAAGAAAGAAGACTGGCTGTATTCTGCCTTGTGAAGGTGTGGATAAGGGCTATGATGCGGCTAATAGAACTGTGAGAGAAATTGAAATAGAGCTAGAAAAACACTTGGAAAGCAGAGGTTGTACATCGTGCATATGAACACTTATTATCCAGTGGAGCGATCTTGCCATCACCAGCACTTCGGCTGCGACTTCTTCGATCAGTATTAACAGTTCTTCGTGAGTGGACACTTTCAGCCCTTGCACAGAGAATGGGCACAAGTGCCACTGGTGCTTCTCTAATTCTCGGAGGGGTGTTAACGTCTGAGCAAACTGCTTCTATTAATCAAGGAATAAAAGACAAGATCATAAGTGCAGCAACCAGGTATATGACAGAGGTTCGTAGATTGGCACTGTTGCAGGGGCATACTGAACCTGTATATCGTGACTTCAAAGAGCTAGAAGATACACTGCAATTAGCTTTCGATCTACTGGATGTACATGGTTGTGGCTTTCTAGACAAAGATCAATGTGCTCAACTCTTTGAAGAGTTGAATGAATATCGGACCCTACCAAAGATCTCAAAAGAAGCCTACGACTGCATATTTTATGAGCTTGATGATAGTCATGATTTCAAGATAAATAAGATGTACAGTATGCCTTGGAGAATATGAAGAGAAGGACATATTGCGGGTCTTGCCTACCTGTGGCCATGCATTTCACATTAACTGTATTGATGTATGGTTAAGGCAACACTCAACCCGTCTTGTTTGTCGAGTATCTCTTCGAGGTTCTTATGGTAGAAGAATTGTAATATGTCCATGTTTAAGCATATCAACCCAGCCAAGTTATACTCCTAGAGTCATTTCTGAAAGTCCGTTCGAACGTTCTCATGCCTATTTTGACAGCAGCGGAGAAGATCAATATAGAAATAGAAAACCTGGTCAAGAGCAATCTACAATCTCATTTGCCTCAGAGCAAAACCAGTCTGAGAATGACTGTCATGGAACTGATCGATTTAATTCTAAAAGAGAAAACACTTTATGCTACATCATAGAAAATAGTTGTGAAGCTCAGGTTTTTTCCCATATGCAGCTCAATAATGAAATAATTGATGGTACTCAATTTGAATCTCAGGTTCTTTCTCAAAGTGTGATTGATGAGATGTCTACAGTGCATGGGTTAAAGCCTTTTTAGGGGGTTAGAAAATGGCAACATGGCAGCTTGCATTCCAGATGAAATTCAAGGAAGGCAGGGCTTTGTTTCTTTGCGAATCGATTCTAGTGAAACCAAAGGGGCTGTATCATCATATCATGGTCAGCAAATGAGAAATATTGGAGATTCTGAACAGATCGTTGAACTGTCCAGTGCACTAGCCAAATTTCATAGTGGTTTAACTGCTTCAGGCATTATTGAAACTGGTATTTCCTTGAATTTGGATGAAGGGCTATGTGCAAATTATTGGAACGTCATGGGCACTGCTGTACTTCATCAGTTTTTATGTAATAACGGTGTTGCTTCTTGTCAATCTGGTGGTTGCATTCGTATTGGAGGCATGTTTTGCTGAAACAGAGCTTGCTGGCATTGATCGCATAGTTTTAATCCGGGCTCTTAAGTTACTAGAGCAACGTGGGAAAATTGGCTCACGTCCTTGACACCTGGCCCTTCACTTCAGCCAAAAATAAACAAAGACACCTGTTACCAGATGAATAGGATTCGATGCCTATTTCCAGACTTTGTTTAACGGGATCTGTACTCCATGTGTCGGCCATCAGAGGATTTCAAGGGAAGCGAATTTGCCTATTTCGATCCTAAATCATGATTTCATGAGATTTTTGCTCCAGATTTTATCTCTTAATAAATCAATCGTAGAAACGCTGTTCTATTTGTAGGATGGATGAAACGCTTTTTGTTAATTTTTGTAATGTCAGTTCAAACAGCGCAGGGTTTTTGGATCAATCTGTTTGCAAACAGCAGAGCTTATTTAATGTATTTAAAAAAAATCATAGAGGAGAAAATTCCGAAAGCAGGTGGCAGTCTATGACAAATGGCAGCTTTAAAGATTCCTATTTTAAAACAGTTTTGACCAGCAACCTTCATAACTCGACACATTGTGCAATCTGATCCAGATTGGGTTTATTTTTTGGAATATTAATTAGTTTTAATTCCTAGAGGTTAGTTTTCTGTTCCTAGAAGCTAGTAATAGCTGGAGCATGTAATTTGTATTAAAGAAGACTTTGTATTTTTGAAAGAGTTAGTCAGGAGAGATTTTTTCTGAGTTTTCTGAGTGCTGGGAGCGTAGCAGAGCTTTCTTGTACAGTCTTTGACAGAGAATTTAATGGAATTTCACAGCTCTGTTTGCTGAGATTCATGTGGTATGTTGACTTAGCATAGTTTTTTCCTTTGTCTCATATGTAAACTGTTAAACTGTCATGTTTTCATTCCCCTCATGA
>APFE030402144.1:0-12978 GCA_000404065.3 Pinus taeda
TTTGGGAGATATTAAAATAATTAATATTTGTAATGGAGTCCCTAAGTCTAAACTTAGGGAAAATAAAATATTAATGTGAATTAATATAAAACTGAGTTAGAATGGTCCAAAAGTCATGGATCAAGCCGGATCTAATCTTAGCCGTTGATTAGGGACTTAATTTCGGCCGTTGAAATGTCAACGAGAAAAGTATAAGAGGAGGCTTGAGGGTCACTTGGAGAACACACCTAGTTGATAAAGAATTCGATTTTTTGGAGCAGGGCTTGCTGAGGAAATTGAAGGAGTGATCAGAGTTGCAGCTGAGGGACAGTGAATGCAGTAGCATAGAGACAGAGATAGTACCGGGAGCATCAACGCAGAAGTTGGTGGAGGGTTGATGCAAAGCTAGCTAGAGGCCACTAGAGGCCATGCAGAGGCAGCCAGGAGCTGCCCAGAGCCTGAGGAGGGCCAGTGTGGGAGACACAGAGGCTCCAGAGCGTGGTTGTAGATCCCAAGTTAACTGAGGGCATCAGCCAGTAGAGTAGCAGCAGCAGTAGAAACAACTGTCTCGAGTGACAGCAGTTGTTCCTAGCGAAAAAGTAGCAAGGAAGGGGTGACGCAGTGCCTGCGTCATCAGTTCGAGCCGGGAAGAGGATCAGTGCAATGGCAGAGAGGAGAAGACCTGACCTACGCAGTGCCTGGTCATCTTTCTCATTGAGGAAGGATTGACTCCTGTGGCTAGGAGGTGCAGATTTTGTCGGTGCCGGGATTGCGCAGAGCCTAGAGGCTCTAACCTTCAGTTTGCTGGGGGATAGGAGGCTGTGGGTAAGTTGCAGAGTGAAGTTGGTGGGGTACTGTGGTGAGAATAGTACCTAACAAGGCAAGACCAAGGAGGAGGGAGTTGATGTCGAGGATTTCTAGCCAAGAAATCCGGATTAGTGGTGCAGCTGCACTAACGATAAGAGTGGGGAATCTCGACATTGGCAGAGGGGTTTCCAGGAGGGAAATCGAGGCTCAGAGGGAGTCACACCGAGAACTTCCAGGAGGGAAGTAGAGAGACTCAGAAGAGTCAAAAGAGGAGTAGCGAAATGGCAGTGAATGGGGTAAGAGATCAAGGTATACTGGACGGAGCCTCAAACTTCATAGTCTAGAAGGCCAGGATCTTGTCTGTTCTAGACAAAAATTGGCTCAATCACTTCGCCTTGAACATGATAGTGATACTAGTTGAACCAGCTGAGAATGCAAAGTACTGGGAGACAATGGTGAGGGCCAAGAGCATCATCCTTGATGGGGTCAAGGACCATGTAGTACCACATATTGCCAAAAAGGACACGACAAATGCGATATGGGAGGCCCTGATGAAATTGTATCAGCATACTTTTGTGCAGAGGAAGATGCTACGAGAAAATCAGCTGTGGTCATACCAGATGTAGAAGGGAGAATAGATAGACACCTTCCTACGTTGATTGAAGGAGATCCGGGATCAACTAACTTCCATAGAGGCCACGACGGATGAGGAGATGATGGTGAGGACCGCATTGAACGCAGTCTCAGAGGATTGGGAGGTATTTGTCCAAAGCATACTGGGAAGGTCGAGCCTTCCAGATTGGGAGGAACTGTGGGAAACTCTTCGTCAAGAAGAGATCAAAGGTTAACCAAGGTAGGAAGCAGCGATAAGGGGGTCAGAATCAAGAAGGAGGAAGAGGAGCGATAAGGGGGTCAGAAATGGAAGAAGGACCTCTCCTAGGTCAAATGCAACGATAAGGGGGTCAGAATCAAGAAGGAGGAAGAGCAGCGATAAGGGGGTCAGAAACGGAAGAAGAAGGACCTCTCCTAGGTCAAATGCTTCCACTGTGGGGAACTAGGTCACTATGCAAGCCAGTGTCTGAGGAAGAAGAGCTAGGGAGAGGCTTCTGAGACCAAGGCTGCGCCAGCAAGGGCGGAGAAAGAAGTGGAGACAGATGATGACTGTGCCATGAGTGCTCATGCACCTCAAGAGAAGAGGTGGGGAGACATCAAGCTGTAGTCAAATGGACTACAGGCGATGATGGGTAGGATCCTCAAGGTACCCAACCTCTTGGATTATACCTTGTTATGGGACCCCCAAAGAGGAGTAGCAAGACTGGCAGATGTCAGTAGAGACGGATGCAGATGGAGCGACAGAGGGAGCTACATTACAGGAGTCCCAAGATAGTGTGAGCCAGCAGTGTGAGATGTACAGAGTTGTTGCAGCAGTGCAGAGGTTAGGGAGGGTGCACTTGTCAGTGACCGAGGGAGCTTCAACATTGGGAGTGTTTCTAGCCTAACGGAGATGTCAGGTTTGGGAGATCAACTACTTACTTCTCAGTAACTGAGTTGTAGTGTAATAGTTAGAAGTGGTAGTGCTATGGGCAACATGATGCAGCATGATGAGAGGGGTTGCAGTGCAAATACAGCAGTGGCAGTGGCAGGGCCATGGGCAGCGACATGGATGTAGAGGGATTTGCCATACAGATGCAACAATGGTAGTGGCAGGGCCATGGGTAGCAGTAGATGATGCCGTAGTGTAGAGGATGTTGGGTAGCAGGCCTAGCATCAGCATAGGGACCGATGCCGGATGATCAGGGTGATGCTCAGTGAGGAGTTTTACTAGAGCACAATCCTCGCTAACAGGGAGTGTTGATTTGGGGTAGCATCGGATGTGCTCTAGCCACGAAAATTGGTGGAGAGGCTAAAGCGCATGAGATCTCCAATACCCAAAAATGGTTTGGGCAGAATCTAACTAGTTTTGGAGATATTAAAATAATTAATATTTTTAATGGAGTCCCTAAGTCTAAACTTAGGGAAAGTAAAATATTAATGTGAATTATTATAAAATTGAGTTAGAATGGTCCAAAATTCATGGATCAAACCAGATCTAATCTTAGTCGTTGATTAGGGACTTAATCTCGGTCGTTGAAATGTCAACGAGAAAAGTATAAGAGGAGGCTTGAGGGTCACTTGGAGAACACATTGAGTTGATCAAGAATTCGATTTTCTAGGGGAGGGCTTGCTGAGGAAATCGAAGGAGTGATTAGAGTTGCAGCTGAGGGGCAGTGAATGCAGTAGCAGAGAGGCAGAGATAGTACCGGGAGTATCAGCGCAGAATCAAGGAGAGGGTTGACGCAGAGCCAGCTAGACGCCACCAAAGGCCATGTAGAAGCACGCCAGAGGCCACGCAGAGGCCGCCAAGAGCTACAGAGAGCTTGAGGAGGGCTAGCGTGGGAGACATAGAGGCTCCAGAGGCCGACGCAGAGCCCCGAGAGGCTGATTCTAGCCCAGATAGGCTGACGCTAGGCCAGAGAGGTTGACTCAGACCTTACAGGCTGACGCTAGGAGATTTCATGGGGCAGAATGGGGATGATATTTGTCTCCGATTGATAGGTACTATTTCCGAGGGCATTCTTTGTTGGGTGAGCCATTTCGGGCACCCAGATTGTATTATGAAATTGCATAATAATAAAACCCTCAGATAGCTGCACCGGTTTTCCCGCATTGGGTTTTTCTAGGCACATTAGCCCAAAAATAACGGTGTCACTTGTGTGCTTATTTTTCCTCAGTTGATGATTTGTATGTGTTGAGACTGTACTTGTATTTATTTCCGGTATTTACTTGGTAAATAACTTGTTAGTTAATAGAACAAGTAGGGAGAAATAAATCAGAAAGTATAGGAAGGATTTCTAACAGTTAGACTTAGAAATTCCAATAACTAGAAGTTAAATCACCTCAAGGGTAATCAAGGTTTTTTTTTGAAATCAAGCCCTACTAGAAAGGATCCTACTTAGGGGAAAGCCGTCAACCATTAGCTACACTATGATGCAAAATAAATTGAAACCCTTGGTGGGGAGCACCAGGGCATGGCCGAACAAAGAGAGACAAACTCTACCTTACACCAACAAGAGAGATGTGCGAATAAAACCCTAGACATCCCTTTACAAGTGACAAAGTTGCTCTTCAAATTGATCAATCTAGTTAGCCTGTGTAGTATTCTCTAGTTATTTGCAAATTTCCTTGGGAATATTTGAAATCAACCAAGAAAGATAAAGTTCAAGATGAACACCAAAGATTTCATGAAAATATTTCACATTATGGAAAAATTCTCTCAAAAATTCACAATGATTTGCAAAGGATAGAGAGGTCTCTATTTATAGATGAGGCTCTCAACACATTTCCTCCTTTTGCTTCAAAAGATAAGTGACTTTTCATACACAATATGGTTGGATACTAAGTAAAATTACAATATTTGTCATCACATTACATAAATCCTTCAAATGACATGAGATGTCCCACCAATTAGAGGATGAATTTGACAAAAGGAGGATGGAATTGACCTAAGCATACAATGTTCCATCAAAGAATGGCTTGACTTGTTTGAAAAACTATCTTGAGTGCTTAGGAATTCAAACTTTCCACTTTTCTTGCACAACGTTACTTGAATGAGGGCTTGGACATTTCCAACGGCTAGTATAATGTGGGCAACCTGTTGAATTTTCCACGACACTTAAGAATCAGGTTTGAGTCTAATATCACTATCACAAACACACTCGAATGCCACAACAAAAGCACTTTGCACAATGGAATAACAAATAACAATGAATCAACTTGTTATATACAAACTTTAATACAACAATCTTAGGGCTCCCATACGATGGATCATGGCCCTTACATAGAACACTAGTAAAAGACACAACTAGGGCTTGGTGTCGCCAACTATGACCACCAATATTTCCCTGAACAAAGTATGCTTGACCTGCTTGATCATAACAATCCTTTCAATCCACGTAGCTTGAACACATCTAGTAGGTACTTTGCTTCCTCTTTTGCTGATCACTGCAACTTCTGGAACATCAAAATTGTTGCATTTCCAGCTGCCAATCTACTGCTATCAACCACTCTTGGCTTCTCCAAGATGACTGAACATTGGCTTTGTGATCTTCCCACTAACAACGTCCTCTACCACTCCAAAGGATCAAGTTCTTAGGGTATTTACAATATGCCCTATTATGAATGAGTTTTCCCTCCTGCAACCCGCTAAACTAGGGCTCACAAATCTTCCTCCTAACAGTTCATTAGCTCCTCCAATGAACACTGTAAATGAGGTCTTCTAGGGCTCCATTAAACTGCCCTCTTAAAAGTACCAAACTTGCACCTTTATCACTGTACTAGGGCTCCACAAAACAACCCTCTTAACTGTCACACTTCTGCTTCTTGTTGATAGCACTAACTAGGGCATCTCAAATTTTTGTTCCTAAGGCCTCTAGGACAATATTATCCAACCACTCCAGAGCAACTCTCCCTTCCAATGAATCTGCGCCACGTTAACCCTATTTTCCTTCATTGTATTAGCCCTATACTATGCACATACTCTTGCACTTCTGTACAACTACCTGAGGTTGGATGTGTTCCACTTTAGGAGAGACATATGCATAGTATCTTTGCGCAATACATCGAGAATTTGCGGCCCAAATCATAGTCCATATGTCTCCTTCTTAGGGTCTCTTTCCTCTCTCCCATTGAAAAAAAATCAGAGTGAAACTTATCATACTTCTGAGCAGACTCTTAAGGGCGGCATACCATAGAGAGAGGACTAACTAGGGTACAAAGACTATTCTTCAAAACCTTGAACAACCCTTCCATCAACTAACAACAACTTATCTCCACACACGTCAACCTCTTTTACAACTCTACCATAGACCTAAACATCTCAGCCTCTCTGTATCACTTTAGTTACTTCATACAGACTCGTGGCATCCTTGAAAACGACCAAACATACCTCTATTCTCCTACAGTGGTACCTGAGATAGGTCGACTCTTTCATGCAATAACACCCCCATTCATACTTGTACTCATGAACCCTTTCTCCTTTATACTTCTTTACTTCTTAATCAACTTGGGGAAGTCCTCCTATATCCTCTCTTTTTGTTTCATTTATTTCCCCTATCCTAGGTTACATCACCTCTAATGTGCCTCTTTAGATCATCTTCTCAGGTAGGGGCCGACCTGAGATGGCTTCTCCTTAGATGGGACCATTCACCATGCCTCTCCATTTCCTATTAGGGACTTTGGTCTTGGTGGTCGCATCTTGTAGACTGCCGCTATGGGATCGCATCTCCAACCATTGCTCCAATGGTTGCTTCCACTCATTTATTGCATTCCCCAGTTCAACACTAGCATTGCCAACTTTTTCTTCTTTCCTTCACTATTTGTTCATCTTTATTGTCTTCCCCTCTTGTGTATTTGGTTCAATTTTTTCGTCTTGGCTTCAATAACTTTGATCTGCCTTTCCTCCACTCATTGATCCCTACTTTTGCCGCCTCTCCTTCCTTCTCCTCTTCTCACCTTCACTTTCTTCTCAAACTTCATTAATATTTTCAATTGTTATCACCTCCTTGTATGTGGCAAGCCATTTACTTTAATGTTGTAGGTTGTGTTACCACACAATCTAGCAGGCCCTAAGTACGTAAAGCCTAAGGGTCAAAGAGCTAGACTAAGAGATAACAATGGGACAATGTCCCACTGTCACCACAACAAGTATCCCTTGCTCTTTATAGATCTTCACTGATGGGAGGATTCCCGGTAGATAAATAATCAATTGTAATTGATGTTCTAGGGTTTGAGGTACTATGTCATGAGGTAGGACTTCTTAAGCGAAGCTTTATGTGATGGTATGGCACTTTAAAATGGTTTTCCTTCCCTATTCGAGACCTAGAAGAAACTTGCACGAGATCTAGGCTGTTGTGAATTATCATGGTTAAAGGTTACGCCCAACGTCAAGGCAAGGAGAAGAAAGGGCTTCTTATGATTTGTTCCAATGAGCACAAAGCTCATACAACCCTCGAAGAAGCCCCCAAGTCAAGGAAATGCAAACTAGGGTTTCCCTTCTAGGGCACACCCGGGACAGGAGCTTTTATGGATGAAACATAGGGGATGGTTTTCAAACATCGAGGACTTGCGCTAAGACCCTAAGCTTGAAGTCTATGATCTTGGAATCCACCCTTCCACTCTAGAGAATTTCGCTCGATGCCCTAAGCTAGCCATCCAAGAAGAGGGGACCAAAGCTTCGGTAGAAGAGAATATGGAGAAAGAAGGATTTGATCACGAAATGGTTTGGACAAGTGCCTTCTCCTTTGGGCTTATCGAGTCCTAGATGCTTCATATTTGCAATAATTGTCTTTAAGGACGTCAAGAATTGATGCCCTAGATATCAAAACACAACAATTACCCACTCCAAATTTATGGAGTTTTATGGAGGAAAACAAAATTTCATCGACTAGGAACATTCATCACATGTCATTCTATGAGTAGCATGTGCAATTTCCAACCAAATGGGTTTAAAAATAAATCTTCAACAATTATGGCACAATATAACACTAATCTAGTTGCAACAATACCATACATTAGACATTTTTCAAGATTGAAACTTCAACAAGAGGCACTTACGAGATGACAATATGATATATGCATCCACAATTCAAGAGATAGCTAAAAAAAAATTCTAATTTTATCTCCAAATATCAAAATGCATTCAACTCGAAGGCATCCAATAGCTAATCCAAAGAAAAAGTTTGGATTTGCCAAGAAGGCCAAAGTTCCCAAATGTGACGATGATTAGAAACAAATGAAGTTGAGTTTTATTTATATGAGACCTAGATGGTCACATTATTAGCCCAAGGCCCCTAACATTATAAAATGTGAAAAATACATGCCTTAGTCACAAGCCGACCAAGTAGCGTTTACAAATTATGAAATAACCATCCAACTGCTAGCCGAATTGATGACATCGTGTTGACTAGGATTGAGGACTAACCTGCCCCATTTGAGGCGAGGGAACAAAACTATGGTCGAAGCCCTTCCTTTTATTCCAAGTCACTCAATAATCCATTCTCAGGATGCCCAAGGAAAAACAAGCATAAGCACCTAATTTCACTATGAAGAACATAGCTTTTGGGTTGGATGTCCCACCTTCAAACATATTTTCTCTAAAAATGGGTGAGGGGACATATGATTGATGCAGGGAGCGAAGATCAAATGGCACAATGTATCAGTTACACTGGTGGCTGTCAAGGGCTATCGACTATTTTCTTAAGAGAGATCTAGGAGAATTTTTCCCCTATGGTGTCACCCACTTTTGGTGGGTAACATGCATTTTTGGCATTGAGATTACCACACCCGCATATTTTCCGTATCTCGATTCTCAACAAGTTCCTACATCATCAACTACCATCAAGTACAAGTATGGATATTCTAATTCTTCTCGCTTTCCTTTCTATTTTCATTTATATTTTAATATTTCACATTCTAGTTATGAATTTGTATTACCACCCAAACCCTCCCTTTAAATGACAATGCCTTATATATACATGTGAGACCCTAGGGCTAATGGAAGGTACAATATAAACCTTAGGGCTAATGGAAGAGTAATACCTAGTGTAGCCTTAGTATTTTCTTCACAAGTTGTAGGTCAATTTTTCTTTGACATAGGGGGAAATACATAAAAGAAACTAAATCTAATGAATGATAATAATTTCAAAGTGTTGTAGACTTATGATTAATATGATTTGTGATATTTCATGATCTATTTTGCAAATTTATGCAAATAGAAAATAAATGGGATTTTTTGTTTTTGAGAGTGGTTGAAAGGAAACAATAATGTTTAAACTAGAATTATGACTATGGGGTCTAAAATCCAGATTTGGAGGGTTTCTTGTTTAAGAATGATTAGGACCAACAAAATTGCAAATTGCATATTGTCTCCAACTCTTTCTTGCTATCAATTGATGCAAAAATGTTCTTTAAATTGGTTTGTGATCACAAAATTTTGCAGGCCTAGTGCAAATCCTCACTAGGAAGATCCAAACCTTGTGGCAACAGGAGAATGGCCACCACTGTGGGGTAAGCCATTTTTGGCACCCTAGTTGTATTTTGAAAACTACATAATAATAAAACCCTCTGAATAGCTGCACCGATTTTCCCGCATTGGGTTTTTCCGGGGACATTGTTCCAAAAATAATGGTGTCACTTATGTGCTTGTTTAGTTTCAGTTGATGATCTGTAGATGTTGATACTGTACTTGTATTTATTTTCAGTATTTAGTAAATAACTTGTTAAGTAATTGAACAAGTAAGAAGAAATAAATCAGATAGTACAGGAAGAATTTCTAACGGGTTAAACTTAGAAATTCCAACATGGTATTAGAGCGTGGTTGGAGATCACAGGATAACTGAAGGCATTAGCCCAGCAGAGAAGTAGCAGCAGAAACGACTGTCCCAAGTGACAGAAGCTGTTTCTAGCAGGAAGCAACAAGGAAGGGGTGACACAGAGGGCCTGCATCATTAGTTCGAGCCAGGACGATGATCAACGCAGAGGCAAAGAGGAGCATACGTGACCTACGCAGTGCCCGGTCATGTTTCGGAGTTAGGAAGGATCGACGCTGTGGCCAGGAGGTGCAGATTTTGCCTGTGTCAGGATTGCACAGAGCCTGTAGGCTCAGTCCTTCAAGTTGCTCGGGTATAGGAGGTTGTGGATAATTTGCGGAGCGAAGCTGGTGGGGTACTGTGATCGTAACTATACTTAACAGGGAAAGGCCAAGGAGGAGGGATTGCAGAAGGGAAATCGAGACTCAGAGGGAGTCGAACCAAGGACTACCAGGAGGGAAGTAGAGAGACTCGGAGGAGTCGGAAGAAGAGCAGCATAATGGCCGTGAATGGACTGAGAGATCAGGATAGGTTGGACAGAGCATCCAACTTTGTGGTCTGGAATGCTAGGATCTTCTCCATTCTAGACAGATATCGCATTAAGGACTTCTCCTTGAAAACAATAACGATCCCAGTTGACCCAGCTGAAAATGAGAAGTACGAGGAGGCAATTGCGAGGGCGAAGTGCATCATCCTTGATGGGGTCAAGGATCATGTGGTGCTGCATATTTCCGAGAAGGACACGACAAATGAGATGTGGGATGCCCTGAAGAAATTGTAGCAACATACTTCCGTGCAAAGGAAGATGTTACTTGAAAATCAACTGCGGTCATACCAGATGCAGAAGGGAGAGCAGATAGATGTCTTCCTCGGTCGATTAAAGAAGATCTGGGATTAGCTAACTTCCATAGGGGCCACGCCGGATTAGGAATTGATGGTGAGGACCACATTGAACATAATCTCAGAGGATTGGGAGGTATTTGTCCAGAGCATGTTGGGCACGTCAAGCCTTCTGGGTTGGGAGGAACTATGGGCGGCTCTTCGTCAAGAAGAGATCAAACAGGTGACCAAGGCAGGGAATAGCGGCAAAGGGGTCAGAATCAAGAAGGAGGAAGAAGAAGAGGTGGCTCTTGCAGCTGCAGGAAAGCAGAAGAAGAGAAAGAAGAAGGACCTCTCCAAGGTCAAGTGCTTCCATTGTGGTGAACTAGGTCATTTTGCGAACCAGTGTCCTAGGAAGAAGAGCAAGGGAGAGACTTCTGAGACCAAGGCAACCTAGCAGATGTTGGTAGACATGGATGCAAATGGAGTGACAAAGAGTTCTACAGTGTAGGAGTCCTGGGACAACAGGCTGCAACAGTGCAAGAAACACAGGAGTGTTGCACCAGTGTCGGATGGCACAAAGAAGTGTGTAACGATGGAAGATGCATGGAGTTGCTGCAGCAGCGCAGAGGTCAGTAGAGGGAGCACTTGTTAGCAACAGAGGGAGCTTCAGCATCAGGAGTGTCTCTAGCCTAACAGGGATGTCAGAGTTGGGTGGATCATTTACCTACTTCTCGGTAACTGATTTACAGTGCAGCAGTTAGCAGTGGCAGTGCTATGGGAAACACGATGAAACATGATGAGAAGGGGATGGAGTGCACATGCAGTGCTGGGAGTATGGACTAGCAACAACACAGATGCAGAGGGAGTTACGGCACGGATGCGACAGTGGCAGTGGCAGGGCCATGGGCAACAATACAAG
The DNA here is from genome assembly GCA_000404065.3 of Pinus taeda. Classification (NCBI taxonomy): domain Eukaryota; kingdom Viridiplantae; phylum Streptophyta; class Pinopsida; order Pinales; family Pinaceae; genus Pinus; species Pinus taeda. The sequence continues at coordinate 10,933 of APFE030402144.1, forward strand.
ATGCAACAGTGTAGAGGATGTTGGGCAAGGAGGCCTAGCATTAGCACAAAGACCGGTGCTGGATAATCAGTGTGATACTCAGTGTGGAGTATTACTAGAGCACAATCCTCGCTAAGAAGGAGTGTCGATTTGGGTTAACATCGGATGTGCTCTAGCCATGAAAATTGGTGGAGAGGCTAAAGCACACGAGATCTCCAAGACTCATAAATGGTTTGGGCAGATTCTAACCGGTTTGGGAGATATTAAAATAATTAATCTTTTTAATGGAGTTCCTAAGTTTAAACTTAGGAAAAATAAAATATTAATGGGTATTAATATAAAACTGGGTTAGAATGTTCCAAAAGTCATGGATCAAGCGAAATCTAATCTTAGTCGTTGATTAGAGATTTAATCTCGGTTGTTGATGGAAAAACGAGAAAAGTATAAGAGGAGGCTTGGGGGCCAGTTGGAGAACACACCAAGAGAGATCAAGAATTCGATTTTCTGGGGTAGGGTTCGCTGAGGAAATCGAGTGCGTGATCTGAGTTGCAGCTGAGGGGCAGTGAATACATAGTAGAGAGGTAGAGTTGGTACGAAAGAGGCAGCAAAAAGCCTAGTGAGGTTGATGCAGAGGCGGCTGGAGGCTATGCAGAGGCAGTTGGAGGCTACATAGAGGCATCCAGGAGCTGTGCAGAGGCGGAAAGGCCAGCGTGTGAGATGCAGAGGGTCTAGGGGCTGACATAGAGGCTCAGAAGCTGACGCAGAGGCTAGTAGAGCTGACGCAGGGCCTAGAGGCAACGATGGAGGATTTCGTGGGACAGACTGGGAGCTGTTGAGCCAGATAGGGTGACGCAGTCCTTATCAGAGTGACGGAGAGCAGCAGACGCTGCAATTGTTGATGTGGGATCATTCATCTGGTGATTAATTATTCGAAATATCTATCTCCGAGGAGAGATAGTATTGCTGAGGGCATTCTCCGTTGGGTGAGCCATTTTTGGCGCCCTAGTTGTATTCTAAAAACTGCGTAATAATAAAACCCTCTAAATAGCTGCACTGGTTTTCCCGCATTTGGTTTTTCTGGGAATATTGGTCCAAAAATAATTGTGTCACTTGTGTGCTTGTTTACTGTAAGTTGATGATCTGTAGATGGTGATACTGTACTTGTATTTATTTTAAGTATTTACATAGTAAATAACTTGTTAAGTAATTGAACAAGTAGGAAGAAATAAATCAGATAGTACAGGAAGATTTTCTAATGGGTTAAACTTAGAAATTCCAACATTTACATGATCCAATGGGTAGAGAGGGTGGACAACACTCCTTTTGTAGGTCCATTTGCCTGCTTTTTGTGTGGTTTAAGGCTTGAACTTTCCTGAACATGAGTTGTCCTTGATCCATGATGTGTCCTTGACTTGCTTTGACATATTGCTTACTCAACCCATTTGCCATGATACCTCTTCTAACCTCATGGTTGCACCAAAAGTGGAAATTGACTCGTTTTGAAGGTACCTCATCGATGCAAATGGAGCATCAAAGGGGCGGTTAGTAGTTTATTGACTTGGAGTTGATTACGCTTGACTTGGAGGTCACAAGAGATCTTTTCACTGCCTTGGAGGATGTGGGTCACTGCATTAGGGAGCATTAATGTATCACAAACCGTGAGACTTCAATGAAGAATGATGGTCATGGCCAAATAGGTGTGCATACATATGGATATGGTTGATTTGGGGAACAAAGAGTGCATTAAGATCAGTGTTGCACGAAGCGCCCCCCCCCGCCCCCGGGTTCCAAGCCCTGAAGCGCGTCCCGTACGGAAGCGCCTAGGAAGCTTGGCCGGAAGCGGCGCTTTCGAATTCGGAAGCGCCGCTTCGGCATTTTTAGACGCTTCCTGGAAATTTGGAAGCGTTGTACGGAAGCGTTGCTTCCGAAGCGCCGAAGCGCGCTTCATACGACGCTTCGGGTGTCGGAAGCATGGCGCTTCGGAGGAGGAAGCGTACGCTTCCCAGACGCTTCCGTACGCTTCCAGAAAAGCTTCCGGAAAAGCGTTTAGAAAATCATTTTTTTTTT
>APFE030402146.1:0-19628 GCA_000404065.3 Pinus taeda
CAAAAATACACTTTCCTATTGATGGGTTTCATATTTTATGGAGATTTGGGCTTCCAAAGGCTCAAAATGCATGCAAATTTTGACTTTCTGCCCCTATTTTGAGTTGCAGAAAGCTGTCTTGGGAGAAATGACTTTTGAGGGGTCAAATCATATCCAAATTTAAAAATTCCAGTGGGGTTGGAAATTAGACTCGCAGTCCTTTCCAACAAGCTATCTTGCACCTGATTTAGACACCGGGAAGGCCCTCAAACAGAGCTGTGAATGTGTGCGACAAGTCAGAGTGATGTGCACGACCTGTCAAGGAAATTTGCCTGTTTTGACCAGTTCGGCCAGCAAAACACTGTTTTCACCTTGGGTTGACTTTTGAGGCATGTAAATGATGGATTTTTGTGTAATTTTCATGGCACTTAGATACTTTTACTCTCCTTGAACACTTCTAGAAGTTTCCTTGATGTAAATGGTAAATATTTAATGCATGGATAGGTTTCCTAAGTTTTGGAGGCAAGTTGTTTTGACTGCCTATTATCTAGTGCTTAGTTTGGAATTAGTTTAAACAGCTCCTAGGAAGCTGAGCTTGACACCTAGAGGTGGGGAAAGGAGTTAGATATTCTATATTATGCCTTCTCTTACTCATTTTCATGGTTGGACTCTTGAGGGAGAAGCTCCTATTGTATATTTCACTTGTATCTCTGCAATTTGAGGAAAAGGAAGACCAGGGTTTTGCAGACATCATTGGGATTCTTGTGGACTCTTGTGTTGATGGTGTGTTCTCTTATTGTAATTGTAAGTGTGTTTATGTGTTCCATATCTTTCTTTACTACCGCTTATTAAACAAATGAAGTGATAAAGTCTGAATTCATGCATGCCATGCTCAGCTTTTAAATTTGTTTAAGGTTTATGTTTTCCACTATCTAGAGAGGATTCAAAGTCATTGTTTGCCCTCTTTAGATTTTCTCCTTTCTTCCTTGATCATCCATTTCAGCTAAAGGCATCAGCACAAACTCCTACCTTTCCCCAAAGACTCCCCCTGCAAAAACTGAGCTCAATCCCCGCACCCTGAATTGCACTCCCTCCAATTGCCACCAAAAACCCCAAAAATTTTATATCAACCCTCTTTATCAGTTTACTAGCTTAATATCAGTGTTCCTAATTGGGTCAGCTCATCCTATTGAAAGATCTACCGAGTTTGACCGGAGAGAGCCTTCTCCTGCCTCGTAGGGCTAGCTACGAGGCTGAATGGTTTGATGTAGCCTTGACATTTGTCTATCTCAGCCTAGGTGAAATTTCATGCGCTAACAATAACAACAAGTACGAGGAGGCAATGGTGAGGGCCAAGAGCATCATCCTTGACGGGGTCAAGGATCATGTAGTACCTACCACACATAGCCGAGAAGGAAACAACATTTGAGATGTGGGAGGCTCTCAAGAAATTGTACGAGCATACTTCTGTGCAAAGAAGAATGCTACCTGAGAATCAGTTGAGGTTGTATCAGATGAATACAGGAGAACTGATTGACATCTTCCTCGGAGGACTGAATGAGATCCGAGATCAGTTGACTGCTATAGAAGCGAAACCGGATCAGGAGTTAATGGTGAGGATAGCCCTCAATGTTGTCTCAGAAGACTGGGAGGTATTTGTCCAGAGTATACTGGGCAGAGGGACTTTCCCACCTTTGGACAAGATGTGGGCAGCTCTTCGCCAAGAAGAGATCAAACGACAGTAGAAGACTGGTAGCAGTAACAAGGGGATCAAAGTCAAATAGGAGGAGGAAGATGTTGCCCTAGCATCTGAGGGAAAGCAGGAAAAGCAGAAGAAGAAGGATCTCTCCAAGATCAAGTGCTTCCACTGTGGGGAGCTGGATCATTATGCGACCCAGTGTCCAAGGAAGAAGAGTAAGGGAAAGTCTTTTGAAACTAAGGCAGCGCTAGCATGGGCAGAGAAGGAAGTTTTGACAAACGATGACTGTGCCATGAGAGCACACGCACCACTTGAGCAGAAGTGGGGAGACATCGAGCTGTAGTCAGGAGGACTATAGGTGATGAGGGACAGGATCCTCGAGGTACCCAGCCTCTTGGATTAGACCTTGCTACGGGAACCCCAACGAGGAGTAGCAGGACTGGTTGATGTTGGGTAGAGACGGATGCAGACGGAGCGGCAGAGAGAGCTACAGTGCAGGGAGTCCTGAGACAGCGCGAAGCTAGCAGGCTGCAACAGTGCGAGAGGCACAGGAGTGTTACACCAGTGCAGGATGGCACAGAGAGGTGTGCAACGGTGAGAGATGCAGGGAGTTGTTGCAGCAGTGCAGAGGTGAGAGAGGGAGCACTTGTCAGCGACAGAGGGAGCTTCAGCATCAGTGGGTGTCTCTAGCCCAACAGGGAGGTCAGATTGGGAGATCCAATGTAGAAAAATTCAAAGTCGGGATTAATTCGGCAAGGATCCAAATGTTGAAAAACTCGTTAAAGTTGGGAGTTTTTTGAAAAAGTCGGAAAAATTAAAAAAAGCACAAAATTATTCCTTTTTTTTGTTGTTTTTAACATCTAGAGTATCCACAAACATCAAATAAATGCATTTCCACATAAACATGTAAAGAAAGCTAATATATAATATGTATATGAAGTCTAGTGCTACATCACATATCAAACTAGTGAATCAACTCTTGAATTTTGAGTCCTGTCTAAGTCTCAACTCTCAAGAGTCAAACTATCAACAAAAAATATAATAAATGTATATCATGAGTCATCTAAAAGTCATCAAGTATTCAGTCACTGAGATCCTAGTCCCCTTTTAATTTTTGTTTCCGCTAATTGTATTAAGAAACAAGTCATGCATTTATTCAGTAGATTGTAATCTGCTTGGGTAATAAGGTGTCAGGTGGTAGGTCCAATGAAAATTAACAGTGAGTATCACAGTAGATGTGAAAATTAACGCTTGGTAACTCCAAGCTGCTTATTTTCTGAGAAAACAGTAGATGTCAGATTACAAACCTAGCCTTGGCATCTATTATTCAAAAACTCTTGGAGGTAAAATACACTTCTGATACATAACCTTTCCCCACATTTACAGAGAGCTCACCACTAAAGAAGATTCCCTTTCAAAACGTGCTCTCATTGCAGGAAGGATCTTTGCTGTCACAAGATTTCACAAGTACTTTGTTCCTGTCTGAAAAATGGGTTCTTTTTTGAGGCACTGGTTTTGTTTTTTTTGGACAGGTTGTTGTTGTTTGATCTTCATGACCTCCTATTTGTTGTTTCTTCTGGAAGCATTCAACAACTGTAACAACGTTTTTGATGGTGTGGGGTTCTTTCTACGGAAGACTATTGTATGCCTGTCCGTTTGGTACTTTTGTAATCTTTTGAAGGGGCAGTGGCTGTTAGAGCCTGGATCACTAAAAAACTGGAGGCTTCCAATGTATACTTTGCTTTCTACCTAGAAATATGAAATATAAAGATTTGTTTTTCCTTGGAAAACAAAAACATATCTTAACCTCAAAACTCACAGATTACAAATGAGACTGTTATGCTTGCAAGAAGTATGACAAACAATACAATGCAATAACTTGAAAATGCATGGATGGAAGCTTCAATTTACAGTATTTTCACCTTTGTGGCCTCTTTATCCGCGGCTTGGGAAGGGAGGCTGACTTTTTGGGTCGACTCCCGATTAAATCAGGAATATAATGAAAAAATTGTGATTTTTTTCCTTTGTGAAAAAGTTGCCAAAAAGTCGGGGGATTAAATCGTTTAGTTCAAAAAATTGTGTTTTTAGGATTAAATCGCGATTTTTTGCAGACCTTTTCCACACTGGGGAGATCAGTACTTACTTCTCAGTAACTGAGTTGCAGTGCAGCAGTGGGCAACGCAATGTAGCATAATGAGAGGAGGTGCAATGCAGATGCAATGTTGGGAGAAAGGACCAGTAGCAGCATGAATGCAGAGCGAGTTGTCGTGCAAAGGCAGCAGTGGCAGTGGCGAAACCATGGGCAGCAGTACAGGTTGCAGTAGTGCAGAGGATGTTGGGCAGGAAGGCCTAGCATCAGCACAGGTACTGATGTCAGATGATCAGAGTAATACTCAGTGAGGAGTATTGCTAGAGCACAATCCTCGCTAAGAGGGAGTGTTTATTTAAGGTAGCATTGAATGCGCTCTAGCCACGAAATTTGGTGGAGAGGTTGGGGCACATGAGATCTCCAATACCCAGAAAGGGTTTGGGCAGATTCTAAACAGATCGAGAGATATTAAAATAATTAATATTTTTAATGGAGTCCCTCAGTCTAAACTTAGGGAAAATAAAATATTAATGTGTATTAATATGAATCTGTGTTAGAATGGTCCAAAAGACATGGATCAAGCCAGATCTAATCTTAGTCATTGATTAGGGACTTAATCTTGGTCATTGATATGTCAACAGGAAAAGTATAAGAGGAGGCTTGAGGGTGACTTGGAGAACACACTAGAGTGATCAGTGATTCTATTCTCTAAAGCGGGGTTTGCTAAGAGAGATAGAATTAGTGATCGAGAGATGTAACTGAGGGGCATTTGAGTACAGAGACACAAAGAGGCAGGGATAGTGTCGAAGGAGCAGCACAGTAGCCCGAGAGAGTGACGTAGAGCCAGCTAGGGCTCACGCAGGGCCACGCAGAGGCAGCCGGGAGCTACGCAGAGCCTTAGAGAGGCCAGCGTTGCTGACGCAGAGGGCCAGAGGATTGACGCAGGGCCTCCTAAGGCTGACGCAGACCCATCCGGGGTGACACAGGGCCAACGCTAGGAAAAGAGGGGCTGATGCAGTCCAGAGAGAGGTTGACGCTGGGGTTTCTGGGGCAGAATTGTGTTGAGTAGCTGCCGGAAGGTTTATCCGAGGTTTCAGCGAGGAGATTTGTCAAAAACTGAGAGGTATTACTGCCAAGTAAATTCTCTGTTGGGTAGGCCAGTTTCGGCACCCAGATTGTACTTTGATATTGCTTAATAAGAAAGCCCTCAAATAATTGCACCGGTTTTCCCACATTGGATTTTTCCGGGGAAATTAGTCCAAAAATAATGGTTTCATATGGTGTGATTGTTTCTGTTTCCTTTAGTTGTTGATCTGTAATATGTTAAACATGCACTAGTGTTTATTTTCAGTATTTACATTGTAAATAACTTGTTAAGTAAAATAACATGTAGGTAGGAATAAACTAGATAAAGTGCATGGAGGGTTTCTAACTAAGTAAACTTAGAAGCTTCAACACATTTGATAGCCATTCAGACAACCAGCTAGCCATCAACGTTTTAGATCCATTTCTTGATGATTATATTCCATATGCCTTCGCCTTCTGCATCAACCAAATACCTCTTCCCATCCAACATTTCCTCTTGGATGAAAGTGAGCTTCTATTAAAAATGTACTTTGATCATTTGCAATCGAGTGCTTATACTTGTTTATTTTGTGCATTTAGTATCGATAAAGGGGTGATTTAGAAGATTGATCGATCTTGATTGTAAATTTGTTCTCTCACCTTACTAGGGGAGTTAATCTTTAGCCCCAGCCTAGTAGGACCTCCCTTAAGGCCTTAGGGTTGTAGGAGGGGCACTTGGGAAATACGGATTGAAATAGCATGTTCATCTTTCCCTACATCATACTTCCCACTTTCCATACCACATTACAAGCCCCTTATACCACCTCCATTCTTTGGGTCTAACTTGTCATTGGTTCATTGGGATTTGGCACTCTCTTGTCCACACCCCTTGACTAGGAGAAATGTTGTCCTCGAGGTTAATGCAACTAAAATAATGGAAAAGCATATTATGGTCACAATGAAAGAAAAACAAGAAAATCAAAATATAAAAAAAGGTTAGGATAGAAGTTAGCGCATGGGGAAAATCTTAACATGAGCTCTACCCTCCTCATTGGTCATCACCCGGTTCTTGAGCACTTGATACTCCATTTCATTAAAAGGAAATCTTTTATGTCCCAACCCTAATCAGCAATAAATTATCTCAACTCGATGGGTAAAATCGAATACAAAATCATAAGAGCGAGCTCTAACCCTTAAGTTATGCACACAAAATAAAAAGCATTATGACGAAAAAGTTAAAAGCACACTAGAGGTGTGCCCTAGAACGGAAACCCTAGCTTGAATTCCCTTGACTTGGGGACCTCTTCGATGGTTTTATGAGCTTAGTATTCATTGGAATAAATCATTAGAAGCCCTTTCTTCTCCTTGCCTTCATCTCAAGAATACCTTTAACCACAATAAATCACAAAACCATAGATCTCGTGCAACTTTCTTCTAAGTCTCTAATAGGGAGCGAAACCCCTTTTGAAGTTCCATATTATCACATAGAGCTTCCCTTAAGAAGTCCTACCTCATCACCTAGTACCTCAAACCTAAAACATCAATAAAAGATGATTGCTTACCTACCAAGACTCCTCCCATTGGTGAAATTCCATAAAGAGCATGGGACACTGGTTGTGTTGACAATGGGACATTATCCCTTGTTATCACTTAGTTTAGCTCTTTGACCCGTAGGCTTTCCCTCCTTAAGGCCTGCTAGATTGTCGTAACACAGCCTACAACATAAAAGTAAATGTCTTTCCACATACAAGGAGACGATAACAATAGCAAATCTCAATGAGGGTGGGAAGCGAGTGAAGATGGAGAAGGAAGGAAAGGTGGAAAAGGTAGGGATGAACTAGTGGAGGAAAGAGAGATCAAAGTTACTAAATCTATGATCAAAAAACTAAACCAAATAAGCAAGAGGAGACAAAAATAAAGATGAACCACTGAAGCCAAGAAGTAAGAGGTGGACACACTAGTTGAGATAGCAAATGAAAGAGGTGAATTACAACTCCGTAGCACAAATAGTGAAAGAAAGAAGAAAAAGTTGACAATCCTAGTTCTGAACTGCGGAATGCAATAGATGAGTGGAAGCAAGCATTGGAGCAATGGTTGGAGATATCATCCCATAGCTGCAGTCTATACGATGCGACAACCAAGACCAAAGTCCCTAATAGGCAAAGGACAGGAATGGCGATTGGTCCCATCTAAGGAGATGCCATCTCAGGTCGGCCCTATCTGAGAAGACGACCTAGAGAGACCCATTAGTGGTGATGTAGCCTAGGAAAGGGGCAAGCAAAACAAAGAGAGAGAGAGAGAGAGGATATAAGAGAAAGGGTTCATTAGTAAAAGCATGAATGGGGGTCTTATTAATTTTTTGACAAACCCTCAACATATAAGGCCTAGGTTTCTCTCACAATTGGCCCTCCCAAAAACAAAGCATCACTCAACTTGGTAGAGCATATTAATTATCGACACCTTATGAGACTAGCATAATCCACAAGCCACTAGAGAAAGGTTAGTACTAGAAGGAAATGATTTCATTCAACATTCGATGGGTAAGGAAAAAAGAAAATACTATGGGAAAGCAAGCATCATGCAACATTCTTACCTCCTACAGTGATATGCGAGCTTTAGGAGGTGGATCTACTATGACTGATAATTTATGGGTGCACTTGTTGAGTAGCCCTATAAAGGGGATCACTTATTGTACTTTTCCCCTCAGTTTCCCATTACCTTAATGCACTCTTTGTTCCCCAAATCAACCATATACATATGTAAGCACACCTATTTGGCCATGACCATCATTCTTCATTGAAGCCTCACAGTTTGTGATATATTAATGCTCCCTAATGCAGTGACCCACATCTTCCAAGGCAGTAAAAAGATCTCTTATGATCTCCAAGTCAAGTGTAATCAACTCCAAGTCAGGGCACTACTAACGCCCCCTTTAATGTTCCATTTGCATCGTTGAGGTACCTTCAAATTCAACTTCTACTTTTGGTGCAACCATGAGGTTAAAAGAGGTATCATGGAAAATGTGTTGAGTAAGCAATATGTCAAAGCAAGTCAAGGACATGTCATGAAACAAGGACAACTCATGTTCAGGAAAGTTCAAGCCTTAAACCACACAAAAAGTAGGCAAATGGACCTAGACAAGGAGTGTCGTCCACCCTTTCTACCCATTAGATCATGTAAAGGTCAATTTGGAATAATGTTGAGGAAAAACATAAGGCCATATAGGTCTCCAAGCAATCCAAGGTACATTTCAAGTCAAAAACAAGTAAGGAGCCTAAAAACATGGTTTGAATCATCTTTGCACCAAGGAAAGTGAGTTGTCCACATTAAACTAGCCGTTGGAAAGGCCAATGTCTTCATTCAAGCAACATTGTGCATACAAAATGGAATTTTTGACTTCCTAAGGGCTCAGGTTAAATTTTCAAGGAATGTCAAGCTGTTTCTTGATGGAACATTGTACCCTTTAGACCAACTAGGACCTCCTTTTGTCAAATCAAACCTCTAATTGGTGGGATGTCTCACCTATTTTAAGATTAAAGTAATGTAATGAAATAACTTGTAGTTTGACTTAATCATGAAGCATATTGTGGATGAAAAGTTGGTTGTTTTTTCAAGCAAGAGGAAAGATGTTGAGATCCTAATCTAAAAAAAGAGAAATCTCCCTCCTTTGTAGATCGTTGTGAATTGTTGAGATCGTTTTTCCATAATGTGAAATATTTTCATGAAATCTTTAGTGTTCGTCATGAATTATCTTTCTTGGTTGATTTCACATATTTCTTAAGGCGATTTGTGGATAACTAAAGGATACTATAAAAACTAGTTAGATCAATCCATTTGAAAGGAATCTTTATCACTTGCTAAGGGATGTTTATGGTTTTACTCGCACATCTCTCTGGTTGGTGTAAGGTAGAGTTCATTTCTTCTTGTTGGGCCATGCCCTAGAGTGCTCCTCACCAAGGGCTTAAGTTTATTTTGCATCATGATAGAGCTATTTGTTGAAGAATTTTCCCTAAGTATAATCCTTTCTAGTAGGGCTTGGTTTCAAAACTTGTTCTTGATTAAGCGCGAGCTCATTTCACTTTTGGGATTCCACCTCCGGCCATAATCCACAAGCATTGATCAACCAACTCAACCGGGGCATCGATTTGACACCACATCCCTAGTTGAAATAAGGTACACTACTTATTCCACCAAACAACCATCTCGTTTTATGAAATTCTAAAATTGTCCTTAATTTTTATTATTCAAAAAGCCCTTAGAATAGAAAAATATATACGTAAAATAATATATAGAAAAATGTAACCATAAAAATAAAAAGTAAACTAGTGAATTTCTTCACTTTTATGTTTATATAAGATTTGACTGATTACATTTTGATTCTAGACTCGTTTCTATTGAAACATGCCACATCGTTTAAACCTTCCTTGTTGAATATACTCTAGGTGATCCACATACAGAGAATTCTTTCATGTGGTGTAATATACCACTATATCGCTGTGGAAATGTTGTTGAGGTGACAATGCTGGCCATTCTCCTGTTGCCACGAGGTTTGGATCTTCCTAGTGAGGATTTGCACTAGGCCTGCAAAATTTTGCGGTAACAAGCCCTTTCAAAGAAATTTTTTGAATCAATTGATAACAAGAAAGGGTTGGAGACAATATGCAATCTGCAATTTTGTTGGTCCCAATCATTCTTAAACAAGCAACCCTCCAAACATGGATTTTAGACCCCATAGTCGTATTTCTAGTTTAAACATTATTGTTTCCTTTCAACCACTCTCAAAAACAAAACATCCCATCCTTTTATTTTCTATTTGCATAAATTTCCAATATAGATCATGAAATATCACAAATCATATTAACCATAAGTCTACAACACTTTCAAATTATTATCATTCATTAGATTTAGTTTCTTTTATCTATTTCCCTGTATGTCAATGAACAATTGACCTACAACGTGTGAAGAAGATACTAAGGTTACACTAGGTATCACTCTTCCATTATCCCTAAGGTCTATCTTGTACCTTCCATTAGCCCTAGGGTCTCACATGTATATATAAGGCATTGTCATTTAAAGGGAGGGTTTGGGTGGTAATACAAATTCATAACTAGAATATGAAATATCAAAAATATAAATGAAAATGGAAAGGAAAGTGAGAAGAATTAGAATATCCATACTTATAATTGATAGTAGTTGATGATGTAGGAGCTTGTTGAGATACGTAAAATACGCCTGTTGTAATCTCAATGCCAAAAATGCATGCTACCCACCAAAATTGGGTGACCCCATAGAAGAAAAATTTCTCCTAGATATCTCTTGAGAAAGTAGTCAATAGCCCCTGACAGCCACCAGTGTAGCTAATACATTGTGCCATTTGATCATCGCTCCCTGCATCAGTCATATGTCCCCTCACCCATATTTAGAGAACATATGTTTGAAGGTGGGATATCCAACCCAAAAGCTATGTTCTTCATTGCGCAATTAGGTGCTCATGTTTGTTTTTCCTTGGGCATCCTAGGAATGGATTATTGAGTGACGTGGAAAAAAGGAAGGGCTTTGACCATAGTTTTGTTCCCTCACCTCAAATGGGGCAGGTTAATCCTCAATCCTAGTCCCTTGAGATCTACTTTACTCGCCTGTGGATTTACGAAGGGCACTATTTGGGAAACCTTGATTCTGGTAGTGCAGTTGCATTTTCCCCATCCACATTTTTCCCAAGGGTGTCATCATGGGTTGGGAAACTTAAGCGGGGACCAGGTCCACCAGAGGATCATATTGACACCCCTGGGTGAAGCATTGAGAGCCATTAGTCGCTCATCATGTGTAGAGCATCATTCCATACCATGGGAACACTCAACACCTTTAGCAGTTTTCTCATTGCCCTACATTATTCACGAGAAGTTGTGCTTGGACCAATGTGTCGTGACCAACTTAATAGTATATGGCAGTTGATACGAGGCCCAGAAGATGACCGGCTTTATCATCAGGAGACCCATGGGACCAACTTTTGCGCCCCAAACTCATCTTGGGGCCACACATGATGAATTGCATGGAGAGTAAGGAGGCATCCCCTGATTCATAATTTATGGGGCCCCCTCACACTCTTTGGCACCAAGAGGACTCAATGTGGCCCTCAAACAACCCTACATCAACACGATGTCATCAATTCAACTAGCAGTTGGATGGTTATTTCATACTTTGTAAAATCTACTTGGTCGGCTTGTGACCAAGGCATGTATTTTGCACATTTCTATAATGTTAGGGGCCTTGGGCTAATAATTCGACCTACTAGGTCTCATATAAATAAAACTCAACTTCATTTGTTTTGGATCATCATCACACTTGGGAACTCCGGCCTTCTTGGCAAATCCGAACTTTTTCTTTGGATTAGTTATTGGATGTCTTGGATGCATTTTGATATTTGGAAATGAAATTCGATTTTTTTTGGAGCTATCTCTTGAATTGTGGATAGATATATCATATTGTCATCTTGTAAGTGCCTCTTGTTGAAGTTTCAATCTTGAAAAATGTCTAATGTATGGAATTGTTGCAACTAGATTAGTGTTATATTGTGCCCTAATTATTGAAGATTTATTTTGAAAGCCATTTGGCTGGCAATTGCACATGCTACTCATAGCATGACATGTGATGAATATTCCTAGTGGATGAACTTTTGTTTTTCCTCCATAAAACTCCATAAATTTGGAGTGGGTAATTGTTGAGGTTTGGTATCTAGGGCATCAATTATTGACCTCCTTAAAGACAATTATGGAAAATATGAAGCATCTCGGACTCCATAAGCCCAAAGTAGAAGGCACTGGTCCAAACCATTTTGTGATCAAATCCTTCTTTCTCCATATTTTCTTCTCCTGAAGTTTTGGTCCCCTCTTCTTGGACGGCTAGCTTAGGGCATCGAGCGAAATTCTCTAGAGTGGAAGGGTGGATTCCAAGATCATAGAATTCAAGCTTAGGGTCTTAGCGCAAGTCCTCAACGTTTAACAAGCATCCCCTGTGTTTGCATCCATAAAAACTCTTGCCCTAAGTGTGCCCTAGAAGGGAAACCCTAGTTTGCATTTCCTTGACTTGGGGACTTCTTCGAGGGTTGTATGAGCTTTGTGTTCATTGGAACAAATCATAAGAAGCCCTTTCTTCTCCTTGCCTTGACCTTGGGAGTACCTTTAACCGCGATAATTCACAAAACTCTAGATCTCATGCAAGTTCCTTTTAGGTCTCTAACAGCGAACGAAAACCCTTTTAGAGTGCCATACCATCACATAAAGCTTCCCTTAAGAAGTCCTACCTCATCACATAGTACCTCAAACACTAGAACATAAATTAAAGGTGATTGTTTATCTACCGGGAATCCTCCCATTGGTGAAGGTCCGTAAACAGAAGGGGATACTTGTTGTGGTGACAGTGTGACATTGTCCTATTGTTATCTCTTAGTCTAGCTCTTTGACCCTTAGGCTTTCCGTGCTTAGGGCCTGATAGATTGTGTGGTAACACAACCTACAACATTAAAGTAAATGGCTTGCCACATAAAAGGAGGCGATAACAACAGAAAATATTAATGAAGGCTGAGAAGCGAGTGAAGGTGACAAGAGGAGAAGGAAGGAGAGGCGGCAAAAGTAGGGATGAATGAGTGGAGGAAAGATAGATCAAAGTTACTAAAGCCAAGACCAAAAAATTGAACCAAATACACGAGGGGAAGACAATAAAGATGAACAACTGAACCAAGAAGTAAGAGGTTGCAACACTAGTTGAGATAACAAATCAAAGAGGTGAGAAATGACAACTCTGGACCACAAATAGTTAAGGAAAGAAGAAAAATTTGGAAATGCTAGTGTTGAACTGGGGAATGCAATAAACAAGTGGAAGCAACCATTGGAGCAATGGTTGGAGATGCGATCCCATAGCTGCAGTCTACAGGATGCGACCACCAAGACCAAAGTCCCTAATAGGAAAAGGAGAGGAATGGTGATTGGTCCCATCTAAGGAGAAGGCATCTCAGGTCGGGCCCTACCTGAGAAGACGACCTAGAGAGGCCCATTAGAGGTGATGTAACCTAGGAAAGGGGAAATAAATGAAACAAAAAGAGAGGATATAGGAGGACTTCCCCAAGTTGATTAAGAAGTAAAGAAGTATAAAGGAGAAAGCGTTCATGAGTACAAGTATGAATGGGGGTGTTATTGCATGAAAGAGTCGACCTATCCCAGGTACCACTGTAGGAGAATAGAGGTATGCTTAGTCGTTTTCAGGGATGCCACAGGTCTGTATCAAGTAACTAAAGTGATACAGAGAGGCCGAGATCTTTACATCTGTGGTAGAGTTTAAAAGAGGTTGATGTGTGTGGAGATAAGTTGTTGTTAGGTGAAGGAAGGGTTGTTCAAGGCTTTGAAGAACAGTCTTCGTGCCCTAGTTAGTCTTCTCTCTATGGTACGCTTCCCTTAAGAGTCTGCTCAGAAGTATGATAAGTTTCACTCAGTTTTTTTGTCCATAGGAGAGAGGAAAGAGACCCTAAGAAGGAGACATATGGACTGTGATTTGGGCCGCAAATTTTGGGTGTATTGCATAAAGATACTATGCATATGTCTCTCCTGGAGTGGACCACATCCAACCTAAGGTAGTTGTACAAAAGTGCAAGTTTATGCGCATAGTATAGGGCTAATACAATGAAGGAAAATAGCGTTAATGTGGAGCAGATTCATTGGAAGGGAGAGTTGCTCTGGAGTGGTTAGATAAGATTGTCCTAAAGGCCTTAGGAACACAAATTTGAGATGGCCTAGAGCTATCACCAAGAAGCAAAAGTGTGATAGTTAAGAGGGTTGTTTTGTGGAGCCCTAGTACAGTGATAAAGGTGCAAGCTTGGTACTATTAAGAGGGCAGCTTAATGGAGCCCTAGCAGACCTCATGTACAATGTTCATTGGAGGATCTAATGAAATGTTAGGAGGAAGATTTGTGTGCCCTAGTTCAGTGGGTTGCAGGAGGGAAAACGCATTCATAATAGGGCATATTGTAAAGACCCTAAGAACTTGATCCTTTGGAGCAGTGAGGACATTGTTAGTGGGAAGATCACAGAGCCAATGTTCAGTCATCTTGGAGAAGCCAGGAGCAGTTGATAGTAGCAGATTGACGGCTAGAAATGCAACCATTTTGATGTTGCAGAAGTTGTAGTGATCAGCAAAAGAGGAGGCCAAGTACCTGCTAGGTGTGTTCAAGGTAAGTGGATTGAAAGGACTGTTATGATCAACCAAGTCAAGTGTACTTTGTTCAGGGAAATATTGGTGGTCATAGTTGTTGACACCAAGCCCTAGTTGTGTCTTGTACAGGGTTCTATGTAAGGGCCATGATCCATCGTATGGGAGCCCTAAGATTGTTGTATTAAATTTTGTATATAACAAGTTGTGGTCTGAAAAATTGTCTTGTGTACAACTTGATTCATTGTTATTTTTTATTCCATTGTGCAAAGTGCTTTTGTTGTGGCATTTGAGTGTGTTTGTGATCGCGATATTAGACTCAAACCTAATTCTTAAGTGTTGTGAAAAATTCAACAGGTTGTCCACGTTATACTAGCCGTTGGAAATGTCCAAGCCCTCGTTCAAGTAATGTTGTGCAAAAAAGGTGGAAAGTTTGAATTCCTAAGCACTCAAGATACTTTTTCAAACGAGTCAAGCCATTCTTTAATGGAACATTGTATGCTTAGGTCAATTCGGGCCTCCTTTTGTCAAATTAATCCTCAAATTAGGGGACATCTGATCTCATTTGAAGGATTTATGTAATGTGATGACAAAAATTTTAATTTTACTTAGTCTCCAACCATATTGTGTATGAAAATTCACTTATCTTTTGAAGCAAAAGGAGGAAATGTGTTGACAACCTCATCTATAAATAGAGAGCTCTCTCTCCTTTGCAAATCATTGTGAATTGTTGAGATCATTTTGCCATAATGTGAAATATCTTCATGAAATCTTTGGTGTTCATCTTGAAGTTTATCTTTCTTGGTTGATTTCAAGTATTCCTGAGGAAATTTGCAAATAACTAAAGAATACTACACAGACTAACTAGATTGATCAATTTGAAAAGAAACTTTGTCACTTGTAAAGGGATGTCTAGGGTTTTGTTCGCACATCTCTCTTGTTGGTGTAAGGTAGAGTTTGTCTCTTCTCTTTGTTGGGCCATTCCCTAGTGCTACCCACCAAGGGTTTCAATTTATTTTGCATCATAGTTGAGCTAATGATTGACGACTTTCCCCTAAGTAGGATCCTTTCTAGTAGGGATTGAGTTCAAAACTTTTTCTAGATTAGCCTTGAGGTGATTTTTAACTTCTAGTGTTCCTCCTCTAGCCATAAATGACAAGCATGGAATAACCAACTTAAGACAAGCATCAATTTGACCCCATAGCCCTAGTGGAAATAAGCCACACTCCTCATCTCTTTTTACTAAAATTTGTGATTGCCCTTAATTTTTATTATATAAAAAGCCTTGAGAATAGAAAAAAATACATAAAAAATAAATTATAGAAAAATATAAGCATCAAAGATAAAAATTGATCCCGAGAATTTTTTTACTTCTATGTCTAAATAAGTTTTGACTGATTACATTTTGATTCTAGGCTCATTTTTTAGAATGGTGTGCCACATTGAATATCTAAGAAAGATAGTGCCCCCTCTCCTTTCTTGCATTTAATTTTGATCTAAAAATGTGGAAGGGTTTTGAAGGAGATTTTAGAAATCTGATTTTATCTTCAGTAATTATAGCTCAAGTATTGGTAAAATCCCTTGCCTTGTGATACACGAAAAGTTGACTCTAACCCTTCTAATCCCCATGAACATTTCTAAAGTTTTCTAATTAAATATCAATCACCTTTGGAAGTGATTTCAGTTGTCCTAACAATTGCAACATGTTTCATGCTAATTGGGACACTTTCATTTTTCAAACCCGAGGAGTTGGTGCCCCAAAATTGAGTAACAATTTCCACATTTGAATAACTTTTTGAATAATCAATACTTTTAAGTGCTAATATGTTTATTTTCATTATATTTCATTATAATATCATCTCAAATTCGTATTCATAAGTTTCTATAGCATTTTGGGCTTATGAGAGGTCCTAGAGTCAGCTTTTCTTTGTTGGTTTCTGCAAAACTTCATGTTTGCAGGTCTGTAAATGCAAGGTAAATCATCATTTCATGGTTTAAATACCAACATTGTTGAGGGCCTTCATAATCAATCGTGGCTCTTTTGTCAAGGTTACTTCATTCATAAATTTAGTATTTTCTTAGTTGGTTTGTGTTTTCTACAGTAATATATCATACATCGGATCAAATCTATTTTTTCTCTTTAAATCCTACCCTTAATCATTTCATAGTTTGTAGGCTCTGGTCATCCTAATACATTTGGTGATGCTTGTGTAGTTTGGAATACACCCTATGGAATTTTGGGAGTTTGCCAAAAGTGAGAGGAGAGTGTGCTTGGGTGACATTAGGGGCATCTGATGTGTGCTTACCATTTGGAATCTTGGCCAAGCCTTTATAAGCCTGCTAATATGAGTGGTAATAGGTCTCTAGGGTAGGAGTTTAGTAAATTTAAAATCCCCTGCCACCAAAAAGAATTAGAGAGACTTCCCCTGAGATATAGAAGAGTTAATGACAACTCATTAGTAAAATTGGCAAAATGTGGCATGATTGTTAAAGTGAGGAAATATGCTACCACAAGGAAGGAGAGAGATGTTACAACTCAATTTTAGAGAAAATTAAGAAAAACTAAGAGGAATCGAATGAGAAAGGGGAATGCTAATAGGTCCACTACGATTTTACCCTTCATTAAATGCCTACTGACATAGATTAATTACAATTCACAACATGTAGATAACAACCAATTAAAAAACAAAACCAAACTAACATGGGGTTATCTCATAAATCTCCTTAGATGAGATAACTAACCTAAGTGCTAGATATGAAAGAGAGGAAAACCAAAACAATCTAACCTTGTTTCCCCAAAAGAGTTCATCGTTGGGCCTTGAGCAACTTCCACGTGATATTGCACCTATTGATGATCCTCCATATGCTAAAATGTTGAGCTTGAAATGTTGGGCGTTTAAATTTTTTATGATGTGCCTGTTACCCACCAAAATGCGTAACCCCATAGGCGAAACCTTTTCTCCTGCATTTGATAGCCACTCGGACAACCAGCTAGCCATCAACCTTTTATATCCATTTCTTGATGATTATATGCCTTCACCATCTGCATCAACCACATACCTCTCCCCATCCAACATTTCCTCTTGGATGAAAGTGAGCTTCTATTTAAAATGTTCTTTGACCATTTTGCAATCGAGTGCTTATAATTGTATATTTTGCGCATTTAGTATCGATAAAGGGGTGATTTAGAAGATTGATTGATCTTGACTGTAAATTTGTTCTCTCACCTTACTAGGGGAGTTAATCTTTAGCCCTAATCTAGTGGGACCTCCCTTAAGGCCTTAGGGTTGTAGGAGAGGCACTTGGGAAATACGGATTGAAATAGCATGTTCATCTTTCCCTACATCATACTTCCCACTTTCCATACCACATTACAAGCCCCTTATACCACCGCCATTCTTCGGGTCTAACTTGTCATTAGTTCATTGGGTTTTGGCACTTTTTTGTCCACACTCATTGACTAGGAGAAACGTTGTCCTCGAGGTTAATGCAACTAAAAAAATGGAAAGCATATTATGGTCACAATGAAAGAAAAAGAAGAACATCAAAATGTAAAAGAAGGTTAGGATAGAAGTTAGCGCATGGGAAAAATCTTAACATGAGCTCTACCCTCCTCATTGGTCATCACCCGGTTCCTGAGCACTTGATTCTCCATTTCATTAAAAGGAAACCTTTTATGTCCCAACCCTAATGAGAAATAAATTATCTCAAATACTAAATCATAAGAGCAAGCTCTAACCCTTAAGTTATGCACACAGAATAAAAATCATTATGATGAAAAAGTAAAAAGCACACTAAAGGTGTGCCCTAGAATGGAAACCCTAGTTTGAATTTCCCTGACTCGGGGACTTCTTCGAGGGTTGTATGAGCTTAGTATTAATTAGAATAAATCATAAGCCCTTTCTTCTCCTTGCCTTGATCTCAGGAATACCTTTTACCACAATAATTCACAAAACCATAGATCGCGTACAACTTTCTTCTAAGTCTCTCATAGGGAGCGAAAACCCTTTTGACGTTCCATATTATCACATAGAGCTTCCCTTAAGAAATCCTACCTCATCACCTAGTACCTAAAACCCTAGAACATCAATAAAAGATTATTACTTATCTACCAGGACTCTTCCCATTGGCGAAATTCCACAAAGAGCACAGGACACTGGTTGTGTTGACAATGGGACATTATCACATTGTTATCACTTAGTTTAGCTCTTTGGCCCGTACGCTTTCCCTCCTTAAGGCCTGCTAGATTGTCGTAACACACCCTATAACATAAAAGTAAATGTCTTTCCACACACAAGGAGGCGATAACAATAGCAAATCTCAATGAGGGTGAGAAGCGAGTGAAGGTGAGAAAAGGAGAAGGAAGGAGAGGTGGAAAATATAGGGATGAACTAGTGGAGGAAAGAGAGATCAAAGTTACTAAATCCAAGATCAAAAAACTAAACCAAATAAGCAAAAGGGGACAAAAACAGAGATGAACTACTGAAGCCAAGAAGTAAGAGATGGAAACACTAGTTGAGATAGCAAATGAAAGAGGTGAGAATTACAACTCTATAGCACAAATAGTGAAGGAAAGAAGAAAAAGTTGACAATCCTAGTTTTGAACTGGGGAATGCAACAGATGAGTGGAAGCAAGCATTGGAGCAATGGTTGGAGATGTGATCCCATAGCTGCAATCTATAGGATACGACAACCAAGACCAAAGTCCCTAATAGGCAAATGAGAGGAATGGCGATTGGTCCCATCTAAGGAAAAGCCATCTCAGGTCGAGCCCTACCTAAGAAGACGACCTAGAGAGACTCGTTAGCGGTGATGTATCCTAAGAAAGGGGCAAGCAAAACAAATAGAGAGAGAGAGAGAATATAAGAGAAAGGGTTCATTAGTAAAAGTATGAATGGGGGTGCTATTATTTTTTTTAGAAACCCTCAACATATAAGGCCTAGGTTTCTCTCACAATTGACCCTCCCAAAAACAAAGCATCACTCAACTTGGTAGAGAATATTAATTATCAACACCTTATGAGGCTAGCATAATCCACAACCCACTAGAGAAAGGTTAATACTAGAAGGAAAGGATTTCATTCAACATTCGATGGGTAAGGAAAAGAGAAAAATACTATGGGAAAGAAAGCATCACGCAACATTCTTATCTCCTACGATGATATGTGAGCTTCAGGAGCTGAATCTACTATGAATGATGATTTATTGGTGCACTTCTTGAGTAGCCCTATAAAGGTGATCGCTTATTGTACTTTTCCCCTGAGTTTCCCATTACCTTAATGCACTCTTTGTTCCCCAAATCAACCATATCCATATGTATGCATACCTATTTGGCCATGACCATCATTCTTCATTGAAGTCTCACAGTTTGTGATACATTAATGCTCCCTAGTGCAATGACCCACATCCTCCAAGGCAATGAAAAGATCTCTTGTGACCTCCAAGTCAAGCGTAATCAACTCCAAGTCAAAGCACTACTAACGCCCCCTTTAATGTCCCATTTGCATCGATGAGGTATCTTCAAAACGAGTCAACTTCTACTTTTGGTGAAACCAAGAGGTTAAAAGAGGTATCATGGAAAATGTGTTGAGACACAATA
>APFE030402156.1:0-31823 GCA_000404065.3 Pinus taeda
TCAGAAACTCACAATTGCTTGACTTGTTTTTAATTGTTTATCACATGATACATTCAGTTAAAAGGCAAGAGGTTAAGAAGAAGTTAAAGTATTTGTGACTAGTCTTTCCTTTAAGTATATCTACTTTAGTTCACATTTCTTAGTTGTTATTTGTCATAGATTTCGTTTTCATTTCCTTGCAGCAGTAGAGGCACTGGGCCAATTTCATTAGTCTTTTATTTGATGCCTTTACTTTCCTTTAAGCATTGATTTCATTTCAAGATTTCTTGTAGAGTACTTTTAAGTTGTAAAAAGCACATCACAATCTCACACACTTCACTCACTTTATTTTGTCACATCACATTAGGAGAGATATACTTGAAAACAAACCTAAAAAAGTTAAAAACGACAAAATCTTAAGAAATAGTTGCCTAAGTACATACAGTACACCTCACTTCATTAGCTTACGAGCCCCGGGTTGACATTTAAAAGTTGCAATTTAGACATCACTAAATTGACCAAACAAGGATATCACAACAATAGTGCTTTATTTTTTCAACTGAGTAGCTTTTCTTTATAAGACATGAAGATGAAGCTTGCATTTTATGGTAGGTTAAAGTTTGCATTTCATTCAACTTAGAGACATTAGATCAACCAAAGGGTACAATGGAATCCATACACTAAAGGTTGTATAGTTTCACTTTTCCATAATTCAATGTTAGAGCTTGTAGCTCAGGTAGATAAGTTTGCATAGGTCTAATTGTTCTTATGATAGGAGAAGAGATGAATATTTAGGACTAGGATAGTTAGAGGGTTGAGATAGCCATTGGAGATCCAAGTGAGAAACTTGGAGTGAAGGTCAACTAGAGACGTTGAGGTCTCGTGGAAGGTGTCCATTGATAGGGTGATTCTCTCAAGAGGAGAAGGTTGAGTAGGCCCTAGGCCATTCAGGACCAAGAGGGCTTGTGGTACACCTCACACATGTGGAGGTACGAGAGGGCCTAAGGTCGGTAAGAGGCTCTATTCAACTAAAGAAGATTGAGGAATTGATGTGGGCGATTTCTGAAGAAATTCAAAGGATGACGAGTAAGAAGAGAAGGATTGAGATGAGAGGCTAATTTGTGGTGACGACCGAGTTATTTCCTTGGGCTGATTTTTTAGGTGCACAGGCCATATGATTTCCAGAGAGGTCATGAACATGGCGAGAGGGTTGAGAGAATTGTAGTTGGAATTTTACTAAACATTGTAAAAGGGCCATTTTTCTTTGTATGGTAGCCCTAGATTCTTGTTGAATGACTAATAAGAATTGTGTCTTGGGGCTGAAAATTTGTGTTTACTGTGGATGATATAATTGTTGGTTTTATGAGTTATGTTGTGCATAATTTGTTTCTGGTTAGGAACATCAATGTGTTTATGTTAATTAGTTGGGTTAAAGTTAATTTGAGATTGTTACTAGATTTGGGGTGTGTGTTTGCGCACGTGTGATGAGTAATTATATGGGCTTTAATTGACCTTAATTCACCTCCTAGCTTAGTGAAACCAACTATTCTCAATAATTATTGCATACTTTTGATTATACTTTGTTTATGAGATGAGTAGAGTTGGATATTTTGCTTTGTGGTCTAATGTGCATGTAATGCAAGAATAAAGCATAAAAGCAAGGAAAATGCAGGGATAAAAGATAAAAGCAAGGAACTATAGTAAAGACCTTGGTAAAAACACAAATGGAACAAGGGACAGGAATTACAGGAGGTAAATCCTCCTCATTTACTGCCCCTCCATTTGAGTATCCCTCCATCAACTGAAAGCAAAAACAACCCCCCCTTCTAGAAGGCAGCCAAGCAAGTGAGGGTGCAAACAGCCAAATCAAGAGTACTAGAAGGCATCCAAGCAAGTGTACATGTGTACTAGAAGGTAGCCAAACAAGTGAAATTACGAGTTTATCTTGAGTTGGTAGCCAAGCCTCCCTACTAGAAGGCATCCGAGCTAGTGAAAGGGAAAGCGTGAGTTTATCATTGAATGGGGAGCTGTGCCTCCCTAATTTTTAATGAAGTCATTGGAGACTTCAGATGTATAAGTAGAGAGGCTTAAGACCTAAGTTTTTTTAGTTACCAAGTGTTACAGAGAGTAAGCAAGAATTTGTACTTCTCACTTTAGAAATCTACTTTGTTTTCAAGCTGCAAGTCTTGTAATCGTTTTTGATTTATAATGAAGATGAGTTTTGTTTTGAGCCAGAGCAAAGTTAACTTAGAGGGCTAAATCTCTTGCATTAGGGCCTGACCCTAGCAGCCAAAGCTCCTCTTTATTGTATTTTTGTGCTAGCATAGATTCCTGTTTTCTGTTCATTTGCTTAATTAGGTGCATTTTTATTACTACAGTAGTACAAATTCATGGTTTCCTATTCATTTTCTTAAGTAGTTCATTTCCATTACAGCACTAGCATAGCTTCATGTTTTAGTTGTTTATTTGATTAAGTAGTTGCATTTGCATCACCACAGTATAGAATAGATGATTCATGGTTTAAATGGTTATTTGTTTAAGTAGTTGCATTTCCATTACAAGGGTTTACTGTTTAACTGTTTATTTGTTTAAGTAGTCGTAGTCTCTTTACAATAGTGTAGAGTAGATTAGTTGTGTTTTAGTTTGCTTCATTTATGCTTTCATTCTATTAGCAGGATAGCAAAGAAAAGATCCACAAGGTTTCCCACATGTGTCTCGGCCTCACTTCCTCCCTCTAGGACCATGACTTGAGAAAGAAACCTTGCAGCAACCCCAAAAACACAGGTTTTTGGTTTTGACAAGGAGTTTGTTGTTTTACGCAGTCACTAGGTTCATTACATTGTTACTTTGTTCATTCCATGGTCATTCATTCATTTCATGGTCACCTATTCCTCCACCCTCTTTCGCAGATCTCACTCATACACCCATTCTCCTTCAACATGAAACACCTGAGCAGAAGCTGTTAATTCATGTTTAAACAGTTTTTACCCGTAGATTACCTTACACAGCAAAACCCGACCAATCACCACCCAATTCATTTTCAACACTGACTTTATACACTTTAAATCCCCACCATCGATCAACCTTGTCTGATTCAACGACTATCGCACACTTGCTCGCCAATTAGCTCGGTCAAATCTCCATCGTTGATCTGCCTTTCCAAATCTGATGACTATCACACGATATCACGTGGATTTATGTCTGATCACTATCCACCCAAGGGCACACGATAAGAGTGGTTTCCCCTTGCTACATGTCACTCGAGGAGGCTAATCATGTTAAATTTTAGAAAACTACTTACAGCTTTAAGGGCGCGCGATAAACAGCTTACCGCCCTCTAAACATGCTCTGTCATTTCCACATATTTTATTCTCCCGCTTTAATCTCCATCGTCGATCTATATCTTGATCCAACAACTATCGCTTCACCCAATCGCCAACTAGCTTGGCCAATCCACACCATTGATCAGCCCCGCCTGATCCAACGGCTGTCGTGAAATCTTGTGCGGACACTTGCATGACCGTTATCTAGCCGAGAGAACGTGATAAAAGTAGTTTTCTCATGCTAGGTGTCGCGGTAAGGCTAGTTGCGTGAAATCTCAAAATATAGCTTATGGTTTTGAAGGCACGCGAAATACAACTTACAACCTCTGCAAACCCGCTACCATTTCCGCACATTTCTTTTGCCCACTATCTAATCTCCGTTGTCCATCTGCCAATTAATCCCATCTGACCTTTTCTTGACTTAGCTCCATGATATAATCTCAGCCATCCATCTCCTGTTAACCCTATTTGTTCATCCATTCATGTACCCTCCTATGATCCGATCTCAGCCATTCATTTACCTTTCACCCACCTGATCCAACTGCTCCTATGCACTGTTGCTCATTACATCCTCTTTTGACCAATTTTGATCTCCGGCTACTCTTCCGCTTAAACATAGACTTAGCTTAGTTCCCTTTGCTTACCCCTTAGTCTAGTTTTGATGCTTTTACTTCTGTAACTTAGAGAATTAGTGATTGATCTAGTAATTCTGCTTTGGATAGTTGTTTAATTGGATAGCTAGGGCCTGGTGTGAGTTTAGCATTACATGATTGATTTCTTGATTATTGATGTAGAGTAGCTCTCCGTTAGAATATACTTGCTCTTCTTCCATTAAAATCAAGCTTCTTCTGACCCTATAGAAGTCTAGATTGGAACC
Organism: Pinus taeda; assembly: GCA_000404065.3. Taxonomy (NCBI): domain Eukaryota; kingdom Viridiplantae; phylum Streptophyta; class Pinopsida; order Pinales; family Pinaceae; genus Pinus; species Pinus taeda. Next base: position 4,180 of record APFE030402156.1, read on the forward strand.
CTTGGGTTCTCTTTCCAGATGAGTAGTAACAACAAGCAGTACCTTCTCTTCTACTTGTGCATATAACACTATCACCTCCAAGTTTGTACGAACCTGTTGTGGCCAGCAACAACCCCCCCTTGTTCATTTAAGTGTTTTCCAAAATACTAAATGAATGGGGGACCCTTAGTTAAATTTTTAAGAAAAAGCAAGTTTTTCCTTTCTTCAAAATAAGGTTACCATCGTAAGCTTAGAAAGGTCTTTCAAATATTTTTAGCCTAAGTCTACGATAAGGGAAATATCTTTAAAACCGCTTTGCAAAAAAGATAGGAAATGCCTCCAATTCTCTATAACATCATTATGCGCTAGACCCTCGTGTTAAGCATAACATCGCGTCGCAATGAAGTAATGCTCATAAGGAAAAACTTCAAGATCTACCGATCTGCAATAACCCGATCGCAAGATCGCATATTGCAGAAATAAACTGGCAATATTTGGCAAACATTAAACTTCTGCGACCTGCGATGTTGCGATCGCCGCGATGGTGCAATCTGCGTTGGTGCAATCTGCGATCTTGCGATTTGTGATTGGCGCGATTTGCGATGGCACGATCTTCGATGTTACGTAAGCAAATCATGAATCACTTAATCGCGAATCCTTTGGGCACGCCATTCAAAGAAAAGCCACTTACCATAATTTGACTCAAGATCATGCGCTTTTAATGATAGTAAATGGATTAGTTGTCAGTTATTAATGAAATAAAGACGCATGCTTTTGTAAAGAATTACTTCACATAAAGTGCCATATTTGATATATCTGTTGCATTTAAAACTCTCCCATCACCTTTCTTAATCAGTCATTTCCACTTCACTCGTAATCTGCAGGAACGAAGAGCTAAGACGATTCAAAGCCAAACGCAGGAGAAAATGGGAAAGAAAAATAAAGCTCAAGGCTCTGAGGCGAAGGAAAAGACGAAGGAGATGGCGCCTTTGTATACAGACACTGCCTGCAACAGAGACGCAGGGATTTTGACATGGGAAAGCATGTATAGGCTACTGGAGGACGAAAATCCTAGAGTAATGAAGGTTGATATTGTCATGGGCTCACAACGCTCTTCCGAGGCATCCTTAGAGGAGCTAGCATGTTCATTTCTTCACCGGATAGCAGCTAGGCCCAAAATTCTACCATACATAGATATGATCAAGTGGATACTTGACAATGCAGAGTTGAACAACAGACAATTCAAGGTTCAAGGACATGGGCTCATCGGGTCATTCGCCGCGCAAGATTTAAAGCTTATGTATCATCTCCCTGAACCGCAGGCGACTTACAATGCACAATTCGTAAAGGAATTTGCGGCAGAGAACCCAAACCTAGCAGAGACCACCAAAGATTGGTCCAGGAAAGAGGAGCCGCTCAAAAAGGACAAAAACGGTATGTACAGCACTGGTTCCCTCACCTCTCCGTATTGTTTTGCTGCGGCCATGCTTTGTAGACTATTTTTGATGTCGGACATCAATAAATTTTCGTCTGAATGGCTACCACTAATAGATGCTACCACAAATTCCGATATTATGGATTGGTCCAAGATATTTTCTGATAATCTATACACGGCTGTTATGAATTACTGGTCTAAAATATCCTTGTCTCAAAGGGTCTATCCTCCTTTTTATCTGTCTGCGTATATTATGGATTATATTTGTTATGTGTCTAAATTCCCCACTATGGGTTGGAAATGGACTACCCAGGACCCATTACCTATTCATGTTTATCATAAAATGTTATAGGATTCCCAGTTCATCCCACACTTCTATCAGATTTGTCATGGGCTTATCTTACCCCTATATAGAATGATGTATGATGAAGAACCCCCGAGGTGCTCACCCGAGGCGCAGATAGACATCATCCCCATCGCAAGATGGTTCGGGGAAGAATGGTTCACCTATATTAAAGTGTTTGGGAGCACTGTACCTCTACATGTCCTACCTCTATATATCCCCGATAAACTTTTGGCTCGGGAAATTGCCTATCAAACCTGCTCAGAAGGCGACCTGACCAAAGACCTGAAAGACAAGAAGAAGGCCATATGGCCTCAGTTTCCTGTAGCTTGTGGGGCCTTCTCATTGTTTGATGTAGGACACGCTTTCACCGAAGTGGAGAATGTGACGTGTCTACAATTATTTAAATTTCCATCTCGGCCATTTGACCCAAATAATGTTGCCCAAGATTTCACAACGAACGTCAAAATAAAAGTATTCGTTGGAAAGAAAGATTTGTTTGATGATTTGTTTCAGAATAGAAGCTCACTCCAGGAAATTTTGCAGGAAGCTCGGTCGAAGTTGTCTCCAGATGACCTCCAAAGATTCATGTTATAGAGGGAAAGAAGGTTGGCCAGTGTTCCTCTAGAGAAACTGCGACTGCCTGCCAGGGAACCAACTCCAAGCGTCAGCCTTAGTGGAAACTCTAGCACTTCCAAATCTAAATCTAACACTGCGCAAGGAGTGCCTGAACATTATAAAGGGTCTGGAAGCGACCAAGGAAAAAGCGAAGAAACAGCTAAAGATACAGCTCAGTCAAGTGCAATGTCGCGACAGCAAGTTATCGCCTCCCCACCAAGAGATGTCCCCCCTCCCATCATTAAAGCGCCACCCATCACAACAGAACTAGACAAAGAATGGGAAACCTTCAACGAGATTATCAATCTTGAAGGGTAAGCCCCAAGAACACCTGTGACCAATACACAGATAGCGCAAGAAGTGGTTTCGACCATAGTCAGCAATGTCACAGAAACGGAGCACATTTCTATCGCTCCACCTTCTAAGCTTCTACTTAATGTAGAAGAAATTCCCCCACTGGATGTATTCTATAGTCCCCAACATAAAGTAGTTGTAAGGAGACAAAGGAAGAAAAGAAAACTAGAAAATGCACTGTCACAAGATGCTGAACATTTGGACGTCTTATGGAAATACCCCAACAATAACCCGACAGAAAATCTCACTAAGTTGTCTCAGATCGCAGGAGCATATGCTTCTGCAACTATTGACAAGGCATCGGAAGTTCAACAACTGATGAAAGAACAAGAAAATCAAATACAGCTACTACAATGACAGTTACAACAAGCCAATGCTAGTATTGAAGCGTCCAAACAGCTCGAGAAGTTACAGGAAGACTTTCAGCAGATGCGGATAAGCTATCAAAGAAGTCTAGACAAGAAAGGAAAGCAGTTGCAAATTTTACAAGAAATGCATAAAGACGAGCCTAAGCTTACCGAATTTTTTTCATAATCTATTGACTTAAATGAGCAACTTCTACAGAAACAGGAAGAGTTGGGACGTAAGATATCACAGTGGAGTCACTATTGCGAGCTGAGCGATAAAATCAGCAATCAAGTGGCGGACTTGCGAAGTGACTATCATCAGAGTGACAGACGAGTGACAGAATACTTAGCTTGGCAGGATGCAGAGGAAGGGAAAAGAGCAAGTGCACCCAGAATAAACGAGAGTCATAAAGAATTGCTCTTTAATAAATGGGACGATCAAATCAGGCAGGCGGAACAAGCAGCGGAGACAGCAACCACTCAAGCAAACATTCTTATCGACTGTGTAAATGAGAATTTACACAAGGCCAACTTAATCGCAGAGACCACCCCGGGGTACCTACCAAATAAACTACGACTGGAGGTAGAATGGAAGCAGAAGGCACAGGAAAAGGGAAAAGTTATCCAGGCATTGAACAGGTTAAATTGGGAGTGTTACTGGGCATACTTGGTCAAGCCACATAGTCAATGGATGACTGTGAAATGCATCATAAACGCAGCCGAAAAAGTAGTGCCAGCTCTCATAGATTCTGTTTTTGCAGCCCAGCTCAGCGCGGAAGTCAGCCAACCGACTCTTCTCAAGCCCATGATGAACACTTGCAGCTTTAAGGACCAAGTTCAGAAGTAACCTTATTTTAGAAATTTGTTTTTTATTTTTATTAGATTAGAAAAAGGACGGTCATTTGAAAACTGCATCCTAAATTTTGTAAAGACACTATTATTAGAATTAGGAAGTAGTATTTTAACCCTTCTCATGCATTTAGAGAAGTGTCTTGAAATTTGTCAAAAACTTGTCCTCGGAAAATGCACTTCTGCACCCTCAGAGGAGGTTTTGATGAATGGATGGATCAAGATTTATTAATGTTTGCATTTGATGTCTGCTACTGATGTTGCACTTTTGTACTCTTAGTAGATGTTAGAAAAAGTAGAGATAAATCGTTTTTGCTTGAAGCTTATGAGTAGGATTAGTCATAAATGGTACTTTTATCTCTTGGCCATTTCTGCTTATATTCTTAAAGTGATATATAGTTTTCAGTTGTTTATATGTTATTGCATGAATGTATGAGTTACCATTTGGCACTTCTGTACGGTGGAGTCATTTATTTATGTCTGATATAATGAATAACTTATTATGCAATATGTTGTTCACAACTGTTTTGCCTAACTTCTTATGCAAAGTGGTTTATCTTAATTGATTTCTATTCTTATGATAGTTTAATGATCTTTATTACCAGTTATTGTTTGAAATCTCTTTAGATCGCATAATAGACGATATACACCTTGGGTTAGCGTAGATTAGATGTGTTGTTTCTCATTAGATTACAATAGCATAGAGTTAGTTTAAGAATCTGAATTAAATTAGCTTTAAGTACTCTTAGATCAACTTCGTCCAACTCTACACACACACACATACACCCTCAGATTGGGAAACTGGTCCCATTATCCCCAGTCGGACCCGCTATACTAAACGGATAAGGAGCTGCCAACCAAGGTCCGGACTGGGTGGGTATCCCCCTTGTTGTTGACCCGATTTTTGGGGCTTCAAGAGGGCCTATTTAATTTTTTAACGAGGTTGACATAGTAAAATATCTATCCTCATAATCCTTTGTTTCATTTTTAATGAGCTTGACACAAGACAAGGAACTCTGCTACTATCCCTTGTTTCATTTTTGAGGAGCTTGACACAAGACAAGGAACTCTGCTCCATAGACCTTTCATCACAGACCAAAAAAGAATGTGGATTCCAAGAGGTTGTCATCATATGGGAGAACAAAATTATAGAAGGGATACATGTCCATGGATTCAAATGAAAAATCAGGCTCCAATGCCCCCAATACATGGCGTAGTATATCACCTAGTAGATCATTAGTAGATCTGGGCATGTAATAAGTGGCCACATAATTAAATTGTGGCGGGGGTGATACCGCTTGCACATGATAACCATTTAGGGATGATGGTTGAGTGGGAGTTGTTTTAGAACTAATGAATGTAAGCTGATTAATGATCATAATGTTTCCTTCATGTGCGAAACACATTACTCAAAAGAGGGAAGAAACAAGAGCTCCCATGACATATACATAGTCACATCCAAGGAGTAGATTAAGATATAAAGTGTCTTGGAAAACCATCATGTCTATATAGACCGTCTTTCCTCCAAGAGTAATAGGTAACTTAGGAAGGATCCCTAACGGCTGACTTGTCCCTCTGTTAAAAGCTAACTAATTCTAGGTGACAGGGACAAGTTGAGGAGAACCTAAAGCTTTCCAATCATTTGAGGATAGAATGCTAACATATGCACCCTTGTCTATGACTGTGCTAGGTATGGCCATATGGTAAGCATGTATTGTAAGTTAGAAAGGCACATAAGATGGAAGATGATATCCTTCAAGTTGACTTGAATCAAAAGAAGTGACTAAACTACTTAGAGGGAGTGTCATAGGAATGTGATACATACACTCTCGCTTGATGGGAATAGGATAACAAGTCTCATGCACATCGAGGATGGTAGGATTTCCCTCTAATTGATTTGAAACTAAAGAAACTAGAAGAACCTAAGCAGTATGAGATTCACTCTCTACTAGAAAGGTACAGTTATCAGAAGGCAAAACCAAGTCTACCATTTTCTTGACCAATGGTTGGTCAAGAACAGACTCACGAGACTCACTTTCAGAGAGAGTGGGGTTGACTGAAGATTACTTTCAATCAATCATTGGATCAACCAATGAAGGATCAAGGGAAAGCTTTCGATACCCAGTCAGAAGATGAGGTTGAGAAGTTGTAAGGTTTTCCAACTCTTTAGAAGCTCTATCCATAAGGTGACAAAGGTGAATAGGATGATTACCTTCACACAACTTACACATAAATTTCACTTTTCCCTTTTCCCATGGGATTTACTAGTTGAAGGTTTGTCACTATCATGATCACCAGAGACTAATAAAAAATGTTGATGTGAACATGTAGACCAAACTTCTAAGACCTTGGGAATACCAAGAGAATTTCAAAGAAGGTTGTCACCCTTACATAACATGCATTGGAATTTTACTTTCCAGTGCCGATTGGAAGATCTTTCTTCATTAGTCACCTCAGTAACAATAGTTGCTTTGTTTCCCCCTTTATTTTGCTTCTTCTTCTTCGTCTTCTCCTTATTATTCTTAGCTTCCTAGTTACTACAATCTAGACTTTCACAAGGCGAAGAGGAAGAACGGGGTGAAGAAATAGGTGAAGAAGGTGAGGGATCAACTTTAGGATCAACATGAGGTTGATGTTGTTCAGGTGGAGGAGAACTTAGTTGAAAATCATTTTGGACACTCGGAACCACCGAGATAAAAAACAACCAAACTGGCAGAGGAATGGTCAATCTAGGAAGGGACAATGTTGCCATATAGAGAGCACCAGTATTTCCAAAAGAAGGAAAAGGACTAGGATTCCCATCATAGGAGTTTCCTTAACTGGTAGACTCAGGAAATGTCCCCATTAGTATCAACCTAATATCTAGTAAGGAGTATTTCCACAAGAAGGATGTTCTTCCACAGTCAACTAATTTTAGAATTTGAAATAAAAACTCTTCCTTTTCCTATTATAAGAGTCGAGAAAAGGATGGAAAGACGACCCTAGTCACTTTCGTTGGTTTAGCAAGATTGAAAGGATAAGTGCTCGATGATGTTTTCAAGTTTAAGGAATTAGAAAAGATCAAATTGAATACTCAAGATACTCTAGGTAAAAGGGAATACCAAGTAACCATGAGTTGCAATATACACTTTAGAAAATAATTTACTAAGGACTTGGCATATGTGTAGGTAATCTCCCTGAATATTGTTTTCGATGTATCACATTTACAAGGAATCAGACTCAACTTCCTATGGATAAAGGTTTGTAACCTATGAGGGTCTCCCTTTATATACTCGATCATACAAGGAGCACAAGTCCATGTTAGTGCTATCTAATACAAGAGCGAATGACAACTACTGAGTTTTATAGATGTCAGAACACGTCTCTAGCCTAGACCACAAAGTATGAGCATTAATGTTTCAAATGCTCCTTAGATTAATTGATATATATTAAAGTTAATCTTGAAATTATGTTTCAATTTCAAGGCCTTAACGATGTCACATGTTCCTAAAATTCAGATAAATGATGAAATTGAAGTCCTTTCATTCGATGAACGCTACCTATTTAGGGAAGAGAGACACCTAAATCATGCATCAAACAAGAAACAATGTGTTAATGACAATTTTCCAATGCTAAATGCAAAACATGAAATATAATCTTTCATTTGATAAGCAAATGCAATGCTAAAATAAAATCTTAAAGTGATGTACCTTAAGATATAATGATGATTTCCTTTTCACTTTAATGCAATCAATGTAATCTAGTGCAAAAGAAAAAAAGAGAATGCTAAGAACTCAATAATCCTGAAATTCTCTTTCAAATTAATGATTTTGAATGTAACAAATTCTTTGAAAACTACTATAAGATAAACAATTTCATTTTTGCTTTTCGAAACACAAAATTCAAAGAAAATACTTCCTTTCAGTTCAATCGAAACAAACATTTTTGTAATATATTGCTTCCAAATGGAACTAAAGTGACTTTCAAAGCATCTACTCAATTCGACATTAATGAAAACAACTTAATACCTAAGAACCAAAAGTAATTTTCAAAAGATGTCCAAACACAAAAAGACTCTTTGAACAAGGGTAATTGATCTTTGAAAAGAAGACCAATGAGTGAATGAAGGATGACTTAGAAGTCCTAGAAACCCTAGAAGGAAAATCAAGGTCTAAACACACTTAAACCAAATCAAGAGGCAATTGTAATTAGACAAACATGTCAAGCAAGACAAGGACACTAAAATCACAATGGTAAGCCACTAACAGAAGGAAAAATACTAAAAACAAGAAGACAAACCCTCATTTTCTTCAACCTCTAATATCATTGCACATGTTAAAATAAAAGCAGAGATCATTGCTACTGTAATCAAAATATATGTGATGTCATTGCGATTGTTAGGGAAAAGACTGCAATGGTCAAGAAAGCTAAAGAAAAACAAAAATTCTTCACGAGTAGCACAAATTAAGAACCCTCAAGCAATTACCAGAAAGTGAAAATAGTTAAAAACAATCAAACAAGTATCGGAATGGATGGTTGGTCAAACTCATCACAAAAACAAGGCGAAGGATTGAATGGAAAGGATCATAGGATCCCTAGTGAAGTCGCCATTTTGTCACCTATATCCCTAAGATGCAACTATATGAGAAGAGGAAAAATTATGTTTCAATGAAAGCTAGAATAATCAAGGGAATAAATTTCAACCAATAATGCATCAAACAAAACGCATCATGCAAAATGTTTCCATTAACTTTCACTTTCGTCTTCCAAATGCAATGCCAAAAGTAAAAATGATTTTCACTTTTCACTATCCTAAACGAAAATTTTTAGAAAGAAAAATGGTTTTCAGTTACAAAGATGCACTTATATGAATTATGCTTTTCTTTTGTTTTGGAATAATTTGATGCACCTAAAATAGTTTTTAGCTTTCAATCATCGAAAAATGTGATCTATTCTCAATGAAGAATCTCAAAATATAACATTTTAATGCAACTAATCTAATACATTTTCATCAAAAGTAAATTTTGAAACATAAGTTAAAACAAATGCAAAACAATGTTTTCAATGATTTCCACAGAAAACAACACTCAATCAATTAGAAAAAGAAACATCTCAATGACACCAACAAGCAGCAAGTGATGACAAATTAACTAGAAACTCTATAACTCAATCAGATTTCACTTCAAAGCCAATGAGACAAATTTTGAAAATTAATCAAAACAATCAATCAAAAACTAACAAATCCAAGCATATAGGATAGGAAAAGACCTTACGGTCTAAGACACATTATTTTCTAAGGAAGAGAACATAGAAATTCTCAGATTCAAGGATCATCGCTACTTTACATACCCAAACCCATGATGATTGGGTTATCATCGGTACTTTGTACAACCAAACCGGTGATGGCCAAAGTCATCATCACTACTTTGTATCGCAAAAGTAGGGATGATTTTAGCATGACCAAATAGTGAAGAAAATTTTTCCATTGCGACTGTAAAGGTAAAATCTCATGATGCCATCGTGATTGTTAGAGCTAAACCCATGATGGGTGAGGAATATGTGTTATAGACATTTTTGGGCACTGCAACCCTGATCATAAATTTCGATAAAATGAGGGCTCCTAAGTCCCTAAAAGTGTTGCTTCACTTCCTAAAGGAACAAGGTCAGCTGATTACATCATCTCCAAGAAGTTCTCCACTAAAAACTTCTCAGAAATGGTCAAAACTGGACTGTACTGACTACCTACTATAGAGGGTGTGATGTATATCACCTTCCCAGTGTAAAGGGTGCGATGCATACTGAGTGGCCCCTCTGTAGGGTGTGATGATCGGGAATGGACAAATGGTAGGGACAATTTGCGAGGTGGAAGATCATGGAATCTTCCAGAAGCTTCCCCTCTGACACTTGCCTTTTTGTTTTCGACCAGGGATGAGTAAGAGATCATCAGTCTCCAAATCGAATCAAGAACTATCAGATAGACACTAATCAAAACCCTAGAAGATGACTCACCCCCCTACAATCATCTATATATGGATCCCTCATCACAGAGATCCAGAGGCTGGAATCTTGTATCTTGTAGAGAAGTGTTGTTATTTTTCTGGTGTAACTTCATAGTGTTGGGTGATCTAAGCTTTAATTGAGGTGAAGAAGGGCTTTCTTGCTGGAGGATGATGCTAGGTCAGAACATATTTTTGTAATCCTCTTGCTTTTCTTGATCTTAATAAAGCTATTCAAGTTTTCCTCCATATTCTTGTATGTTTGATTATATATGCATTTGTATGGTTAACACATATTTGGTTCTGTGTTATTTATGAATATAGATCTGTGTTCTTTGATAGTTGTATGTTTCTTTGATTCCATAGGTGCTCTTTGAAGCTGGGCAGATGAAGAAGAAGCGGCAAAGATCTATTAGGAAGGAGAGGAATCAAGTAAGGAACCAAGCGCAAGACTAAGGTTGGTCTCCTTTGTTCCACTCTTATCTATTTTCATAAAGGAAAGTGAAAGTAGACTTTACTTGTTTGTTTCTAAGATAGCTACCGGTCTTAGTGGGAATAGCAGCTCCGAGTGGACACTATTCCCGGTAACAAAATGGTGACTCCACTAGGGAGCAAATAGATTGTTTGTTAGTCTATCTTTGTTTGGTTTATAAACTTACATACAGAGCCTGAAGTCAAGCAAGCTAGCCTTTGAACTACATTTGTTATACAAAGTCAAAGTAGGTCAATGTTGCTTCAGTCTATCTCTGGGTTTTCTTTATGAATTAAACAATAGATCTACAAACGTTCTAATTTCCCTAAGTGGTGGCTCTAGTAACCTCCTTAGATCAACCCCTGCGATTTACATTTACTGGACATCACTTACCCGGCCTAAATCCCTAAATTGAATTGCAAATTGTGATCAAAAACTCGTTAAAAGTCTCACACTAGTACCATCGCACCCTGCCTTTAAGGCAGTCTATATGCATCTCACTTCCCGTGTGCAGTAGGTGCACTGCATATTGATTTCTCTATGTGACAGGTGTGATGGTCAGGGAAGGTTAACTTTACCTTCAGACTTTGGTTTTTATTCACTATTTTCAGTTCAATTTTGCTGTCTGTGGTCAGTATATCTCTGTGAAAACCCCCTTCTCTTACATCATTTTGCCTCTATTGTGCAAATAATTGTAAGTGTTTTTATGTATTGTGCGCCATTTTCATTTCTCTTTTGCAAAGAAGTAGCGTAGTCGAACTGTCGTTTCTAAATCTAAATGTGTCGTAGCTGTCATTTTCAGTCATAGAAGACAATCCCATTGTTCTTGATAGTCGATTATACTATTACTCTTGTATATGATTTGAATTGGTAGTTTTTAAAGTGTCAAAAATAGTTTTCATTTCGAAATTGCAAAGTGTCGCCCTTATCTTCACTTCATTTTGAAAAGAAATTTGTTAAGTATTGTTGCTTTGAAAATAATTCATATTTGCACTTATCATTCTTCTTGTCATTTATACATTAAGAAGGCTGAAAAAATACATGCATGTGCATTTGCATTTAAACTGCTTGGTTTGATTTAGGACAGTGCATTTAGTGTGTGCTCTGTGCTCTTTGTTGAAAGACTCTCAATTTTCTTTCCTTAGTAGCTAGGATTTTCATTGCCAAAAGAAGATTAAATAGTTGTTTATCATCTTAGATTGCATTTTAGGAATTGTATACACATCATGCGGTGAACCTAAAAGGAAAATTCTTAAACAAGATCAACTATAAAATAAATTTAATGAATCTAAAAATGCTTTGGAACCTAACGCACAACATCTAGAAGTCTAGGCTAGAGAAGTATTCCGGTGTTGTAAAACCTGGTAACTGTTGTTTTCATTGTTGGTTCGGTGATTCCTCCACTCTGAGATGACAAGTTCCAGTACAGACTTGTGCTCCCACGTACCGTCGAGTATATATTGGGAGACCACAATTGGCTATATCCTTTATCCTTAGGAAGCCGTGTCTGCCGCCCTATCGATCGCAATGCATTGAACACAAAATTCGAGAAGATTAACTATTGTACCGTGAAAAGTATTCTACAGTTTTGCGTTTGGTTTGGTAATCCCCTCTGCCTAGATTTCCAGAGAAGTCTCTTTCATTCCTTTTCAGACTCCTTAAAAGAAAAGGTCCATTTGAGCACTTGTCACTTCAGGCTCATTAAAAATCGAAGGCGACTAGACTCATATTTTGTTTTTTCTGGACTCCTAAAAGTTGAAAAAACAAGTTGTGTCAAAGCGTCTAAAATTTATTTTAATCGGAATAACGTTACTGTTCCCTCGTTGGTCTTAGAATTTAGTCTCCCTTCATCACAAGTTCCTGTAGAATCGCTAGCAAATCTTTTGAATAGACTAAATATGTCTGAACAATCATTGACATCCAGGACTGTGTCATCTGATGTAGTAGAAGCATAGCCTCCTGTTGCTACTCCAACAATGTTTGCTGGTGTACCATCTATCCCGACAAGTTATCAACAACATGTTGGAGTCCAATCAGGGACTGTTTCGACGACATGGTCAGTTCCTATTTCTTCATCCAAATTCTCATCTATTATTTCAAATGTTGAAACTCGACAAATTGATCCAATGTGTCTTCAAAGGCCAATCTACCCTTTAAGTACTAGATTGCCACCATATGGGGGGCAGTATGCCTTTTCATTGTTCCCTCCTCGAGAACAACCATATGGGAGTTTACAACAAAGTTCAGGTCAAACTGGAATTACATCCAGCGGTTGGGTACCAATACTGCCTCAGCAATCAAGGGTTGTATATTCAATGCAACCAGTCCACCCTGTCTCAAATATTCCCATATACCTACTATGGTGACTGCATCGCAAGTACAAGCACTACCTGTTGTATGTCAACCCCAAGTTTCTCAAGTTGCAATACAACAGCCTCTTGTCTCAGCAATTCAATCACATCCTCAGGTTAGTGCCTCCTTATCTAGAGTGACTCAGGCTCAAACAAGTATTATGACTCCTCATCTTCTTCAATCATCTAGTATTGGACAACAGCAAATGGTCCAACAACCATGGTTGGTTCAATATCAACAACTGCAATTCTAGCAATCATGGGACCTCAGCAACAAGTCTTTGTAAGTAATGGGCAACCACATTTCCAAAGCGGTTATCAACAACCATACTATAATGGTTATGCCCATCAACCTTATCAAAGTTACCAGCATCAAATACATTACGCTGGTATGCAAAGACCCACTGCTCAGGCGATTCTATCTTATCCTGGGTATGCTTCGACTAACCTAAATCAACAGTTGCCCTTTGTAGCAACTCTAGAATTACCAGATCTAAACCGGCTAATGAATGATCCAATTATTTATGCCCCTTTGTGGCCGGTGAATCCTCATAAACTTTCGTCAGATATTCCTAAATTTAATGGAAATCTGGGTGAAGACCCGTCGAATCATGTGATGACCTTTCATCTATGGTATTCATCAAACACTCTCAATGATGATTTGATCGGGCTTCACCTTTTTCAGCAAACGTTAACTGGTCCAGCAACAAAATGGTATATCGAATTGAATTTGAATAGAAGTAAGTTTAAATGCACCAAAGCTCCATCTTGTTGCCTGAATGTCTCTCTGTTATATCTCTGTTGCCTGAATGCTATAATTAATCTCTATTATTTCGAATTTAGTATCAGAGCCACACCCCATTCCTTGAATTAATTACATTCTAGAGAGAGAGCCTGAAGTTAGCCAGGTAGCCTTTGAAAAGTATCTTGTTTTACAAGTACTGAGTAAATAAACGCTACTTCAGTCAATCTCTGGAATAGAATTGTAACAGTTCAACATGGCCAAATTCTTGAGGTCTTTCTCAACCATCGATAAGAAATCTGTGTCTAAGATAGAGAATAGACCCCTTGAGACAGATTTAAAAGAACATGAATAGGTAGAAGACCCTGAAAACTGGAATCCGCCTACATTAGATACAAAAGAAATTTATCCAGTCCTGATGATGTTCAAATTAACAAAGAATGCCTACTTTAAGGAAGTTGAACTGAAAGTCAGAATCAAAGGTCCATCTGTAGAAATCATAGGCTTAAATTTGTTTTGAGAAGACGAAATTAGAAAATTCAGAAAATGGGCCGCTGAAAAGTATTTCCTTAGCTTTCCAGATTTTCTAGCTTTTTTAGCTTTTTAGTTTTGTTGTTTCTAGTTTACGTAAAAAGTAAAACTAAAATTTGAGCATGTGTTATCGCATGGTTCAAGCTCGTTAAACAATAAAACTACCACTAAGCAATGTTATCACATGGTTCAATCTCGTTAAAAAATAAACCTACCATTGAGCATAGTTCCCCACAGTTCAAGCTCGTTAAAAAATGAACTCGCCTTCGGTAAATAACCTTTGTGATTGCCCTGCTATCAGCCTTTTGAGCCTTTGTTGTGTTACTACCATCACCTCCATTCTTTTGGAAAATCATATGCTTCCACTTGATTATTTACCTTTTTGAGGAACAACTGCAACGCGTGGTGTTGTTAGCCAACCTCTTCACATCACCATGTTTCGAGAAGTCCCAAGCTCACCCAAAACCACTTTGCTACCCTAAACACCACTCGTTCTTCAAAAACGAGTCTCCTTTAAACTCTTTTCAGACTCATTAAATATGAAAATATTGTCGAGCTATTGGCCTTTCTAGCTCGTTAAATTAATGGGAAGTGCCATCCCTCCTGTATATTTTAAATATTTTTCAGACCCGAGGAATTATCTCACGAAAACGTTTGAGCGCTTGCCTTTTTCGGCTCACTAAAGTGAATGAAACGACATCCCTTTCATATTATTTTATCCATTTTCGGACTAAGGGATTATTCTACAAAAATGAACTACTGGAGTTTCCTTTTCGTCCCTTTTAAAACTCTCTAAACATGAAAAGGACTGAGTTATCCTTGTCGTCAAACTCGTTAAAACAATAGCGACAAACTTGTCCCCTAGACAAGAATGAGTTCACTGTCGGTAGGCTCACTAAAACATAGCGACAGGTTTTCCTGAAGGGAAAATTATATAACAAGCATATGTTATCCTCCTCAAGCTTAACAAAAGTAAAGAGGTATTCATCAGCAATGACTGCGGAAAAAGGGAAGAAACTTGAAGAACTTTATCGTAGCAGGTCACTCTTGAACATGACACTTCCACTTTGTCACTTTGATTGAGTTGGGTTGGGTTATTGTGTTCACTGGTCATTTTGCCATTGGTCTTCCACACCATCCATCCATTGGGGTTAATGCTACCAAATCCATCTTAGTGGCGCCGTGTTAATTTTAGGTATGTTCTATGCTAGAGAAATTTATTTAAATTTTCATAGTTAGCAATCACATCAGCATTAAAGTAAATTGTAGATAGAACATAAGTATAAATTGCAGAAGACATGCCAAGACAAGAGGACCCAAGATGTGGCGCCAGCTAGGGACAAACCCCACAATGTGTGGGGAAACCCTTGATCAATTCTTCTTTTATGTTCTTCAAAGTTTAGTGGAGAAAGAGAGAGAGAGAGACAATATATTTACATCAGAAGTCAACACTTTGACTTATCTAGATCTGAGCATAGACCATCTCCTATAATGATGATACATGAGATCAGTTGAAGACATTTTTCTTCAACTGATTCTCGTAGGTGATGGCTTCTATCCATTTCATTCATTTGTTGCACCTTACCATGTGGCACCATGATGTTGCATCGTGCATCATCATGCTGCTCATGATCACTGTGCTTCTCATACATCATGTTGTCCATAATCTCATCTATCATGCTGCCCATGATCTCATACAACATCATGTTGCACACTACTAATATGCCCAGCATTTTGTTCATCATCATGTTGCCCTTTATGTCCATGACCTCATTCATCATTATGCTGCCCTTTATGTCCATGTCATGTTACAAAAACATTATACAACCATCTAACAACTTCATATATTATGGTAATAGTCTGAGCCCTCAATACCCATACGAAATGCCGACTATGGTGTTATGGCCTATAGCCTGACACATAGTCTTCTAGTAGTAGCATAAAGGATATAATTATTCTTCCAATGATACCCAAAAAGGTTTGTTCCACTGCTCCTTTTAACTCAACCTTCTAACAAGAAGAAATCACCCTCACATAGTTGTAATGGGGATGCTCAAATAGTCCCTTCACCTTGGTGTATTATGGTTCCTTCTACTGCAGCTAGGGCACATGGTTGTATTGCGGCTTGAACAGCAGATCTGGTCTCCTTCTTACCAACATATCAGGGCCTCCTTATTACAGCATATAGGGATGCTGATCAATCCTTCATTTGCTATGGATAAGGTCTCTTCATAACAGCGGATAAGGCCTCTTCTTTTCCTGTGTATTCATGCCTCCTTTGCTACATAAAACACTTAATGATTGTGGCCCTAGGGCACCCTTAAATGCTATGATTAGGACACCCTTAAATGTGGCTAAGTCTCCCCTTTTGGACAACATCTTAGTTTCCTTTAGAACTGCTTGAGGGAGCCTTCTAGGAATGTGTATAACAGGTTGCACAATTGTGTGTTAGGATGGCTCCATTTGACTGTCTCCTTTGCATGAACAGGACTGTGTTGTAGATGTATTAGGGCTTCTTCAATAGTGAATAGATTAGTTTCTTTTGACAGCGTTTAAGCCTCTCCTTACTGCATTCTAGAGGCCTCCTTGACTGCGTAGATGAGGGTTGTTGATTGGCCTACAGCTAGGGAACTTGGGTTCCAATCAGACTGTGGCTATACCTTCTTTGACTACAGTTAGGGTATGGCTAGATCAGCCTCTAGAATAGCGTATTCTCCTCTAGATCTCTCTGTCCACAAAACCCAAACAAGTGGAGAGAGATCATGAGAGGTGTGTGTAAAATGTCTTCAAGTCCTCTTCTATTTATACTAGAAACATAGAGGTTGAATAGACATGATGTTTGGGCTTCTAGAGCCTACATAACAGCTGGTCAACTTCATCATAATTACATAATCAAAATAAATTCATATCTCCATAAATACTTATCGGAATCGAATTATCTTTAGATCAATCCTAGACCTCTCGACGAGAGGGATCCAATAAAAATATTAACTACCATAAATAAACTAACACACATGGAGTTTGGCCCTACTTTCCAATTTAACACTCCCTCTCAACTAGGGAGAACTCCATCCAGTGATCCATAAGTCTAACTGTAGTATCTCTGCCATCAGTGCCCTACACTGCTCTGCCCAACTCTGCTCAGCTCTGCTATCTCTGCTATGCTCTGCTCAACTCTGCTTAGCTCTGTTGACTCTTCTAGCTCTGCTTTTCTCTGCTCAGCTCTGCTAGCTTTTCTCAGCTCTACTCAGCTCAGATTTGTTGACTCTACTAGCTCTGCTCTACTCAGCTCAGCTCTGCTAGCTCGACTCTGCTCTGCTTAGCTCAGCTCAGCTCAGCTCTACTATGGTCAGCTCTACTCTGCTGAACTACGAAGAAGAAGAATTGATCGAGAATGTCTCATACCATTCTCCATTGACCCAAAGTGAGTCTTAGAGTGTGTACCACTGGTCCTAGAGCAGTCTCAACCAACCCAAAGTTATTGTCATAGTGGGTACCACTCCTACCATTGGTCCTAGACTAGTATCGCAATCTCAAAGAGTGTACCATTGGTTGTAGACCAGTCTCAACCAACCCAAAGTCAACGTTATAGTATGTACCACTCTCACTGGTCCCAGACTAGTACTGCATTGACATGAAGTTAGTCTTAGAGTATGTACCACTGGTCCCAGACCAGTCTCAACCAACCTGAAGTTAGCGTCATAGTGGGTACCACTCATACCACTGGTCCCGTATGAGTATCACAGTCTCAAAGAGTGTACCGCTAGTCCCAGACTAGTCTCAGCCTACCCAATGTCAGCGTCATAGTATGTACAACTCTCACTGGTCCCAAACCAGTACTGCACTGACACGAAGTCAATCTTAGAGTATGTACCACTTGTCCTAGACTAGTCTCAACTGACTTGAAGTTAGCGTCATATTATGGTACAACTCCTACCACTGGTCCTAGACCAGTATCATTGATCCCAGATCAATGAAGGTCATCCTAGTGTAGGGAGTACGGTAGATACAACGATGTGTCCATCGGTACTACTATGGTCCCTAACTTCATTTCCCTGCTCATTAATCAGATGAGAGGTACTTCCCATGAGTCCCAGACTACATGGGTAGGATGCCTCGACAAGAGAACTTAATCAATCCCATCCTCACAGGGGAACACATCAATCTTGCTACAATCACCATGGAGAACACATCAATCCAAGCCTCACAGGAGAACACATCAATCCTGCTACAATCGCCTTGGAGAACACATCAATCCAGGCCTCATAGGAGAACACATCAATCCTGCTACAATCACCATGGAGAACACATCAATCCAAGCCTCACAGGAGAACACATCAATCCTGCTACAATCACCATGGAGAACACATCAATCCAGGCCTCACAGGAGAACACATCAATCTTGCTACACAAGAGAGCGAATCATCCTGTTCCACAAGAGAGCGAATCATCTTGTCTCACAAGAGAGCGAATCATCTTGTCCCAGTGTGCACCACCAGGGGAGGGTGGGTCACCCTATCGTCATATGTTGCTCCAGTAAGAACAGCAAGCACCCAGAGCTCCCAGAGCTCAATGTATGCAACATGCAAGACCCTCTTACAAAGGTCTCTCACAACTCCAAGTCGTTTGAGAAAATCACAAATTGAGCTTTCCCCGGAGCTCTGACCTGTACATCATCTCAATGTGATGGAGCCTCCTTGCTCATCGACTTACCATATCCCAAATAAGGCAGTATTTGATGTCTATCTGCTAGAGAAATCATTGAATACGGGATTCCTTAATAATCGAGTCCCACCTTTGGTTGTCACAGAGAATCACAGTGGTATTCATCATGTGTACTCACTGAAGAGTTTCCATATGTAGGAAACTTCATATGAGATCATACTCATAGATATGTATCTAGTCTCCATAGTGCTTACAACAACGTACTTCTACTTCCTGCTCATCCATGATATCGAAGCAGAATCCAAAGAGAAACTTCACTAAGAAGTGCTCCAGTGATCCTCCACAATTCCTACGCACTCAACATTTGAAATATTCCAAGTAGTGTGTCTCAATACTTGAGAGATTGTGCCCTGAAGATATCTCAGAAGATTCTAGGCACCAATCTAGTGAAGCTCAACCAAATATGGGCTCACCCTACTGATTGCAAAATGTATGTCTGGACGGAGGTTGATCAAGAACATCAATGCGAATGAGTTTATGAAACTCAGAGGCATTTCCCAAATCTGGTCCAACATCACTACCATATAACTTTTTGAAAGATAAAATTCCTGAGGTAGTTAGAGGCTTGTAGTTTATCTTTCCACATTTAGAATTCGACTCCCTCTATCTTCTACAAATTAGAGGTCTACACCTGTCAGACATAAGTGCTAGTATGAGAGGTCTATCATCCACAACCTTCGAGTAATGGTTTGGATCGATTTCACTCCTAGTGAATCTCAGCTTCATCAAACAGTACTATGCCCATGGTGTTTTGCTTCAAGCCATAGACGACTTTCTACCATTTGCATACATGAGATTCCCGATCATGAATTTCAAACTCTATGGGTTGTTCCAAACTTGTGGACCTGTGGCATGAAGGGAATGGTCTCCTTATAAGATTTCCCTTTGGTACATCTCAGACATGTACCTTCATGCTCCTTTTGAATTCAGGCATCCCTATCACTATCTGACTCACAGGCCTTCGGTGTTATGTGTCAGTGGACTTCCTGTAACTTAATACAACCCTGAACTCAAAAGCATCTTAGAAAATACTATTTTCAAACATGTACCTTTCCATTGGCGAATGCCACCTTAAAACCTTTGACCTCTATTCCTAGGGTTCCTTGCTTCCTTCGAGAGTCGGCCATTTCCTGGATGACCTGCATCTCTGCTATTCGAACACTCCTTCACATAAGGGCTGAACTCATAACCAAGACATCTACCTTTCCTTCCACCCTTAGATCCGAACTTCCCAATGAAGTGATCTTTAGGTATGCCATCAAAAGTTCTGTTGCGCCATTTTGATAATATGATTTGCTTTGACTTCACCCTAAGTGAATTGTGAAGAACCCATTGATCCTTTTGTCTTGTCCCAGCTGTCTTCGGTGATTTCCCTTCCACTCTTGCTTTCGCATTGTCTTCACCTTAGCTCTGATACCATGTTAATTTTAGGTATGTTCTATGCTAAAGCAATTTATTTAAATTTTCACAATTAGCAATCACATCAGCATTAAAGTAAACTGCAGATAGAACATAAGTATAAATCACAGAAGACATGCCAACACAAGAGGACACAAGATGTGACGCTAGCTAGGGACAAACCCCACAATGTGTGGGGAAACCCTTGATTAATTCTTCTTTTATGTTCTTCAAAGTTCAGCAGAGAAAGAGAGAGAGAGAGAGAGATTATATTTACATCAGAAGTCAACACTTTGACTTATCTAGATCTGAGCATAGATCATCTCTTATAATGATGATACATGAGATCAGTTGAAGACATTCTTCTTCAATGGATTGTCCTAGGTGATGGCTTCTATCCATTTCATTCATTTGCTGCATCTTACCATGTAGCACCATCATGTTGCATCCTGCATCATCATGCTGCTCACGATCAGTGTGCTGCCCATACATCATGTTGGCCATGATCTCATCTATCATGCTGCCCATTACTAATATGCCCATCATTTTGTTCATCATCATGTTTCTCTTTATGTCCATGACCTCATTCATCATTATGCTACCCTTTATGTCCATGTCATGTTACAGCAACATCGTACAACCATCTAACAACTTCATATATTATGGTAATAGTCTGAGCCCTCAAATACCCATACGAAATGATGACTGTGGTGTTATGGCCTACGGCCTAACACATAGTATTCCTCTAGCAGCATAAACAATATACTTGTTCTTCCAATGATACCCCAACAGGTTTGTTCCACTGCTCCTTTTAACTTAGCCTTCTAACAAGAAGAAATCACCCTCACATAGTTGTAATGGGGATGCTCAAACATTCCCTTAACCTTGCTGTATTATGGTTCCTTCTACTGCGGCTAGGGCACATGGTTGTACTATGGTTTGAACAACAGATCTGGTCTCCTTCTTACTAGCGTATCAGGGCCTCCTTATCATAGCGTATAGGGCTGCTGATCAATCCTTCATTTGCTATGGATAAGGTCTCTTCAAAACAGTGGATAAGGCCTCTTCTTTTCCTATGTATTCATGCCACCTTTGTTGCATAAAACACTTGATGATTGTGGCCCTAGGGTACCCTTAGATGTTGTAGTTAGGGCACCTTTAAATGTGGCTAAGTCTCCGCTTTTGGAAAACATATTACTTTCCTTTAGAACTGTTTGAGGGAGCCTTCTAGGACTGCATATAATAGGTTGCATAATTGCGTGTTAGGATGGCTCCATTTGACTGTCTCCTTTGCGTGAATAAGAGTGTGTTGTAGATGTGTTAGGGCTTCTTCAACAATGAATATATTAGTTTCTTTTGAAATTTTTAAGCCTCTCCTTACTTTGTTCTGGAGGCTTCCTTGACTGCATAGATGAGGGCTGCTGATTGACCTACGGCTAGGGCACTTGGGCTCCAATCAGACTGTAGCTATAGCTTCTTTGACTGTAGTTAGGGTATGGCTAGATCAGCCTCTAGAAAAACGTATTCTCCTCTAGATCTCTTTGTCCACAAAACCCAAACATGTGGAGAGAGATCATGAGAGGTGTGTGTAAAATGTCTTCAAGTCCTCTTCTATTTATACTAAAAACGTAGACGTTGAATAGACATGATGTTTGGGCTTCTAGAGCCTACATAAGAGTTGGTCGACTTGACAATAATTACATAGTCAAAATAAATTCATATCTCCATAAATACTTATCGGAATCATATGATCTTCAGATCAATCCTACACCTCTCGACGAGAGGGATCCAATTAAAATATCAGCTTCCATAAATAAGCTAACCCACATGGAGTTTGGCCCTAGTTTCCAATTTAACACACCAATATCTTCAAGAGAAGTCATTCAGTTGAGAAACCACAATCCATTTAATGGTTCATCCACTGCAATACCTTCACCTTCCATTTTTCATGACCGCCATTCCTGAACCTTATGTCCTCAGATCGTTTTCACCTCCAGAAAATCGTTTGCTTCGTTTTGTGTCGTATATGTGGGATACATTAAGGTCCTCTTACGATGGGTCACTTCTTGTCGACATCAGCTCATTATCCAAGAAGCTGACTTAGAAACAACCCTTTCAGCACTTTGAAGCTTGCATGCCTCAATGGCAAGTTTCTCACTTTCGGTGACAGGTTGACATCAATGGCCTTCGACCTAAAGATTTTGCGTGGTGTTCGACATCGGATCATATATTCAAACCACATGAATTGTACTGTAGTACCTTGATGGTCATTATCATTATTGGTTATTCCTCTCGCATCTATTAATGGCTTACATTATTGGTTAGTAATCAGGCGATGTCTTTCCATGTTTGACCTCAGAATATCTTTTCACATGGAACGACTTGTACATCAGGCAAAGATTGAACGAGTTTGAAGACCCCGGATCTAGTTTCATCCATCTAGAATGTGATATATTTAGGAATATAAAGACATCAAATGTACACAGAAGCTGCACAGATGTTCATCCAAACCAGGGGTGATGACTCTAGATATAAAGAATCACCAGTCTGCAATTGTAGACAATTATCTGTTCTATGTACATGAAAATGAATTTATAAAGCTGAGCATGGGAATGCTTGCCTCAGCTATATCATGGAAATAATATGATGATGATGTATTATATTGTATCTTATACAGGTCACCTTCCAATTCGAATACCTCGAATCCTCATGATAAAGCATTTCACCCAACATCAAAGAGTTACGACTTCACGCTTTAGGGGGCAATTGTTATAGACATATTGGGCACTGCAACCCCAATCTTATATGTCGATAAACTAGGGCTCTTTAACCCCTAAAAGTGTTGTTTCATACTCTAAAGGACCATGGTCAACTAATTACATCATTCCCCAAACGTTCCACCTGAAAAACCACTCAGAACTAGCCAAAACTAGACCATACTAACTGCTCCACTATGAAGGTGCAATGCATACTGACTACTACACTAGCCAGGTGCAATGCCTATTGAAGAGGCCTTCTGTAGGGTGCGATGAGCAAGGATGGACACATGTTCGAGATAGTTTTCTAAGTGGATGCTCATGGAATCTTCTAGAAACTTCTCCTATGACACTTGCCTCTCTAAATTCGCCTAGGGATGAGTAAGAGATCCAAGAAATCTCCAAGTCGAACCAAAAACAACAAGTGGAATGACTCTAATCAAAAACCCAGATATGACTCACACCCTTGCACACATCTATAAATGGATCCCTCATCTTAGAGATCTAGAGGCTGGAATTTTGTAATTTTCAAGGAAGTGTTGATAGTTTGTGGTTGAGAAAGAGCATTGTATTGTTGGTGTGATCTTATTTTTCATGAGGTGAAGAGGGATTTGATGCTGGATCAAAAAGTTGGGTTGTAATTCTCCCTTCTATTTTAATATAGTTCTTTGAGTTTTCCTCCATACAATTGTGTATTTGTGAATGCCATTGTATATTCATTGTATTTTTGATTCTGCAATGCTTATGATATAATAGATTGAGATGCTTTGATGGTGTTTTTTTACTTTGTCTCAATAGGTATTCTCTAAACGGGATAAGTATGAGAGGAGTTGCAAGCTCTGTGAAGGGGGAGAGAGACCTAGCAAGGAGTCAAGTAGAAGATCCAGGTTGGTTTCTTTGCCTCTCTCTTATCTATCATACATAGAGGAAATCACAATTGCTTTGAATTGTTTGTTTCTAGGATAGCTGCCAATCCTAGAGGGCTAGCAGATTGAAAAGACATTAGTTTCCCCAAAAACACTAAGGGACTAAATTCCAATTTGATGAGTAAATCAGAGTAGATGAAGGCCTAAGCGGGATAGGAAAGTGGTCGACCAACCCAATGGATAGCTCTTGGCAAAACCCAAAAACAGATTTGACGAAAACCCAGAAACCCTAAAAATCCCAGGTACTGAGTTTAATTCAAGGGGGTCACAGTTTTTGGGCTAAAGGGTGCGCTTTGGACCTACAGATTGCACTTTTTGGGCAGAAAAGTGTGATTTCTACTCCTTGAATGCTTTTCGGTAAGTTTTTGAAAAACATTCCCTCTATGTTGTGGCTGGTTCTTGTGACCTGCAAAAAAGACGAAAAAACTTCTGAAAGTTAGAAATTTGACAGATGAAGGGTTAGAAAGCTAGTAAACAACATTAAGATATTGAAAAAAATAAGAAACCCTAAGCTAAAAATTGAAGGTCACCCAAATTTCTAGATCTGAAGTAAAAAACTAGTGGAGTCACCAATTTTGTTATATTGTTTTCTTCTCAAAGGTGTATGGAAAGAAATCACCTAAGATTGTGGATGACCAACAATATCAACAATATAAATGGTTGCTAAACATTCTAGATCTGCAACAACTGATAGAAACAAAACCTGCCAAAGTCATAAACTATGCCATAGTCATAGTTAAATAGAAAAAACAACTAATCATAATAACTCCAATAATCCAATGGAAACCATATATACAAAGAATAGATTTTATTATAACACCTGTGAAGGGAACAAACAAATGTTATCAATCCCCCTCTATGGGATGGGTTATTGGCTATCCTCAAACGTCTTCATCTTGTGTAGACTTTCTCTCCTCTATAATGTTTAAACCAAGCAAATAAAATGTTTGAGCTGAATGGGAACTCAAATGGAAGAAAAATGGTGTGCGACAGTGATAATAATCAGAGTTACAATAGTAAGTGCAAGAATGAAAATAATCAAAAGTGAATAATGAATGGAAAACCCTTCTATTTATAACAAAATATTGAGTTATCCTGAAATAATGAGCAATAGTAAAATATTATTAACCCCATTCTTGGAATAACCACTTGGAATATTTTATTATATTTGGTTAGGAGGGAAAAAGTATTTAAACTTTTATTCAGAAATAATAAATAAATAAATGATTTATTTATCATCTCAGGAAATATGGTTAAGGAATAATAAACAAATAATGATTTATTTAATTATTCCTAAGGGATTTAGTCAAACTTGACAAGGAATAATAATTAACTAGTGATTAATTGAATATTCCAAGAGAAAAATAAGATAATTAATCATGTATATATCTATTTTTCATCACTGGGTCAAATATGAAAAGGAATATTAATAGATCAATGGTTTAATTAATCATTCCTAGAAGAAAATTAAATAAATAGTGATTTATTTAATTATTCTTCATGGGTTTAATTATAAATTTCTTAGCAAATGTGGTTTATTAAGTAATTTCCCACAGTGAAAGCAATTTTACTATGGTAAAATTGGCCTTACATGGTGTACTTCGATCCATCTAGTAAATTGGGCTAGATCAATTTTTTTTTGTGATGACAAGGAGTCTATGATACAACACTTTCAACCATTGGTTTTAAGGTTTCTTCCTATTGTTTTATAGCCCTTTTGGATAGGCTTTTTCATAAGTTTACTCCCTTTAGAGTTCATTGTTTCGACCCCCCTTAGGATCGCCTTGTGCATCCTACTTTTTAGAGCTTCTTGCCTATCTCTTTCTAACATTTTCACCTTTGAGTTTTATTGGTTGTCTGTACCATTTTTAGCAGCCTAGTGCCTTTAGACCTAAATCCCTTATACAATAGATCTTTTGGCTATTTGTGTGTCTTTAAGTAGCTTGTTTGCTCCCTTTTTATTTCCTACTTGTTTTCCTCTTTAAGTGGGGATTTGTGTGTTTGAAGTTATAGTTTATTTTACTGTCCATTTTTAACAATATTACAGTTTTCCAACACTTTCTTTTTAGAAGCACATGGAATCATAAAGCATGCTGAAATAACTCATATACTAAATACACTTTTCACACAGACTTGCACAACTTAGGAAAAAGTGAGCTTGATTAACATCGCCAAGCCAAGACTTGAAACAAGCCACACAACAATAACTTAACACATATAGATTAAGCCCACTTGGACATCATGGACAAACAGTTTGTGTAGTTAGGTGTAGGAATGATGAGATAGGATTCCAATGATACCCATTGATCACTTACATTGAGACATAGCTTCTTTACATATTAGGGAGCTTAAAATCCTCACCATCCCATGTTCCATGTTGGGTTGTGTTATATTCTTTCCACATAGTTAACAGGGGGTTTGAGGGGTACTCATAACCCCACTTTATGGGGTCCGGGGTAGCGCCCCAGAAAATTTTGGTTTTGCACCCTATGTTAGGTTGGGCGGACCCACCTATGGTTTTGTGCATAATTTTCGCACATGTTTTTTGGACGCGATGGTTTTCGGTCCATGGTATTGATGCGATGGTTCTTTGGTCCATGGTATTGGACGTGATGGTTTTTCGGTCCATGGTATTAGATGCTTCAGCATGTATAAATATGTATTGTAACATTGAAAGGAATATAATGAAAAATCAAGATGGTAATCTCGGTTTTGAGATCCAGTGGGAAATCTCTGTGTATATGTGTTTTATGTGTTACGCTCTCGCATTTTTTATTTTTCTTGTGATTTAGAATTCGTATGCAAGTAATTTTTGTACAGGGTTAAAACCTACATTTGGTATCAAAGATGTTTTGGCTTCAAGGGGACGCCTTTGTTGCTGAGGGGTTTTGCTCGGACCTATGGTAGACCCTGTTCAGTGGGAGATCTGTGAGATCAATTCTGGTGGTAAAAGAAGATGGCGAGCAGTGGAAAGATAGAGATTGAGAAGTTCAATGGTCAGAGTTTTGAGTTGTGGAAACTCAAGATGGAAGATCTATTGGTGGATAAAGATCAGTGGATCGCGGTAGATCAAGGTACTAAACCAACGGGAGTGACCGATGAAGAATGGAAGAAGTTGGATCGGAAGGCAAAGAGAACAATACAATTGTGTGTCTCAGATTCAGTATTATTGAATGTATCAGGGGAAGCTACGGCGAAGGTGTTATGGGACAAGTTAGGGACTTTGTACCAATCTAAGTCTCTGGCGAATAAACTGTTCCTATGGAAAAAGATGTATAACCTGAGGATGAAAGATGGAGACTCGGTGACAGAGCATCTTAATACGTTTAATACTATGGTAAGTCAGTTATTATCTGTTGATATTAAAATTTTAGATGAAGATAAGTGCATCAGTTTGTTGTGTTCTCTACGAGACTCGTGGGATACTCTGGTTATTGCAATAGGTAGCATGCAACTACTTTGCAGTTTGATGAAATAGTCTCAGTCTTGCTGACGGAGCATATGAGATGGAAAAATATGGACAACCAGAATGGTGATGCCTTGTCTGTATGGGGATGGTCCCAGAACAGAAACAAAAATAAGCCATCGAGTGGGAGATCTAAATCTAGAGGGAGATCTAAATCTCTAGGAAAACCTACAAAGGTGGTGTGCTGGAAATGCGGAAAGGAAGGGCACTTCAGAAGGGAGTGTAAATCTAAAGCTCCTAATAAAGGAAAGCGATCTGATGATGCTCCTTCTGCAAAGGCAAAAACCACCTCAGATGAAGGTGGGGATGCGTACTTGGCTTCTTCAAGTACACATGTAGATCATGAGGCATGGTTGATTGACTCAGGTGCATCCTTT
>APFE030402158.1:0-34820 GCA_000404065.3 Pinus taeda
ATGGTTTTCGGTCCATGGTATTGGATGCTTTGGCATGTATAAATATGTATTGTAACATTGAAAGGAATATAATGAAAAATCAAGCTGGTAGTCTCGGTTTTGAGATCCAGTGCGAAATCTCTGTGTATATGTGTTTTATGGGTTATGCTCTCGCATTTTTTATTTTCTTGTGATTTAGAATTCGTATGCAGGTAATTTCTGTACGGGGTTAAAACCTACAATTGAATGCTAGGAAGAAGTTGTCCATCAAGTCCCACACCTCATTTCTACAAGCCCTTAGTCTGGGGTGTTTAGTCTGAAATTTATTTTTTATTTTCCTTACCACTATCTCGGTGTCTCCATACACAGCCAGACATTCAATATTCAAATTCCTTGTTGCTTGCAAGCCAAGTAGTAATGCATCATATTCTGCTACGTTATTTGTTGCTTCGAATTCTAGTTTAAATGAAAGAGGACCAAGCTACCTTCTGGAGATACTAGCAGCACCCCTGCTCCATTACCCTCCCTGGAATTAGCACCATCAAAGTACAACTTCCATACTTTTCCATTGTCTTTGATTTGATCATTTAATTGCGTTGTTGGATGTACCTGAGTTTCTTCTAATATGAAATCATCTTCTTCTAGCAGTAGACAACAGAGATCACTCTCTCTCCCATACTTATGATCATTATTCGGGCCCTCAACTTTGGTAGCTGTTTTAATGAACCTAGATTCTCTATACAGTCTTGTTTCTTCCCCACCAAAGATAGGGATGGTGGCATAAGTCAAATCCAACTTGCTGGAACCTCCAATCTTGTACCCCCAAGCTTTGGACAGGAGCATACCAAATTTTTCAGGGATATCGGTTGCTACGATGTCCATTACTACACTTTTTACTAGGATGTGAGCCAAGTTCACCACTAAGTCCTTTATCATTCCCAAGCATTTTACTCTCTTATAGTCGAAAGAGTATAGATCTTTGTATGGTCTGGTTATTTGCAGGACGAGTTACTCCATTACTGTTAATGGCATCAAATTATGAGAGGCACCTGAGTCCAACATGCAGTTGTGAAGTAGGAGGTCCTGTACTACAAGAGTAGCATAGAACGATGCAGTGGAGGGTTCTTGCTCTTCAACATGAGGCCCAAACAAAGACAACCATTGGACTTTATTCTTGGAGATTTAAACTGTCATGTGATGAGGTTGAAGTGGATGGAAGCATAAATTGGGAGACTTGCACTTTATAAGTGGGTTATTTCAGGAGTTCAGTCAAAGGAACCGATATTTTGACTTTCTCAAGTTCCTTTTGAAGGTTGAAGACAGTTGCCAATCTCTACAGGTTCTCTTTCTTTCTCACAGGCCAACTTAGGGATGCAAGGTGCCTTCTCATCTTTAAAAACTTTGGGCTTATAGCAGTTTTGATTTAAGGAATCCTTCTTTTTATGAATATTTGGATATAATGGTTGCTTCCCATAACTGGATGGTATGGGAGTCTCTTGGGAAGAAACACCTTCATTCTGGTCTTGTTCTCTTGATCTTCTCCTAGAGGACCGAAGATCATATTTCCTATGCAGTTGGGCCTGCATGAAATGAGCAAACTGCTTGTAGTAATCACCAATATCTCCATCATTCAACGCTGCATCAAAATCGTGCCCTTCTTCTTCATAAGTTCTGATTTCTTGCTCCTCATCCAAGAAAGAGGAATACAAGTTCCCCCGAATTTCATGGGTGTCTTGTATCTACTCATTTGGCTCATCCTCTATGTATAATGGGGGATGGATATGGTCTTGATGCTCCTTCCTTTCTCTTTACAATATATGTAATTCCTATCTTCTATACTGAGTATTAAAACCTTGATTAGGAACTTGAGCATTCTGTTTTGGGAGACTTTTATTTTCTACTTCCAAATTAACTAGTTTATTTGAAGTTTTTTATTAACTTTTCCATTTCCTCCAACTCCTATTCCTAGGACTCTTTTCCATGAATGGAGGAGGCTTCTTCCTCTTTTCCTTTCTTCTTTTCTCCCGGATCAGTCTTGCTTCTCGACTTCCCTCTGGATGTGAAGTTGGCTTCTACCTCGAGAGCATCAATTTTGATTTGATCCAAAGTACGAGAATTCGTTTCTCTCAGTGTGAAACCAAACTCAGAGTCAGAGACCCTAGCAAAAACTACTCGGGCAGTGACCTAGGGAGGTTTAATTTCAACAGGTAGGTTGTTGTATTTTTTATTAAACCTTTTTATAAATTCTGAAATATCTTCATCAAATTTATTCTTCATGGCATTGAACTCAATGAGAATGTACCCATTATCTCTCTTCTCTCCCCACTTCTGCATAAAGGAGTTCTCTGTCTCCTCCCAAGTGGCAATGGAACCATCTGGTAAGGATTTAAACCACTTCTTGGCTTCTCCATCAAGAGATTGGACAAAGAGCCTTAACACAACATCTAAGTGCTCAACATTTAAATTCTCTGCAAATGCGCAAAATATTTCTATATGTCTCTCTGTGGAGATATCATCTTCTCTGTTGAACCTGGGCAAGATTTTGAGGTAGTCTTGCGGCATGCCACTGAAATATTGGTGTAGGTCTAATGGAGCATATTTATTTAGTAGGAAGCTGGGACAACCATCTGGAGTAATGAAGGTGGTCCTAAATTTATCAGGGGTCTTTGTACTGTGACACATTGTGGGAGAGTAGATGGACTGAGACTTGTGGATTAGTTTATACTGTGAGTAGGACGACTACTGAAGATATATTTCCCATATTTGACTTCAGGGGGAGAAGTGAATGAGAAGGAAGGAGTGTTGGCTGAAACATCCTCTTCTTTGACTTCTGAGGGGATGATACTGTGTATCAGACCACTTTCAAAAGGATATATTAGGACTCTAGGAGTAAAGTTTGAGCATTGAATTATGGCATGCTGAGAGCTGGACGAGGAGGTTTCAAGATACGAGGAGACAGTAGCATTGGTGGTAGGGGTTTTTTCCTTCCAAACTCTTCTATAGATTAGTTTTTCTGGATCATACATATGGTGTTTCTTGTTGAGAGGTATCTGAGCAGGTGTGAGGCCTTCTAAAATCCAGTATGATATTCGTATGGTTTGGATAGTGGAGTTACAAAGGTGATGAATCTACAACCTAGATGTCTTTGATCACCTTAAAAAGCAGTGTAGGAATTTTGTACCCAAGGGAAAATTTTCTCTAATCTGCCCCTGACAACGACCCCAAAAGATGTTGTTGATCCTAGACACAGTCTCAAGATTGCAAGGAGACTAGTGCCTATGACATCCAGATTTGGTGCATCCTTATTTATCTCTAAAGAACTTAGAGCACCATTTGATCTCATTTATAATTTGACTTTAGTTGGTTAAAGATAACTTTAGAAAGATACAACTCATGAATTCTTATACATGAGAGATGCACAGTAATATAAACTATAACTCAATGGTGTCCAATATCATTCAAGGACTTACAACTAATTTTCTTTGATATAGATACGGTAGCAGAAGAAATAAGAGGTGAGATCCATCACATAGAGCTTGAGAACTCAAGAATTCTACACATATCTGGATTTCGAAAGAAATCATAACAAAGAAATATTGGTGGATGATAAGACACATGGAGTGCATTTAAATATATGACTTCCACAATTCATACAAGTATTCTTCTTCAATAGTTTGATTTAAATGAATCCACATTTAAGAGGAAACACATCTAGTAGCTTCTTAACATGAAATATGAGATTAACATGAAACATTTATGAAAACAATAAGGAGAAGAGACATATTGAAATCCCAAAACGGAGGAATCACCATAGGTATTGCATTAAAATTTTGTGAAACATACATGTAGAAAGAACCATAACAATGAAAAAACAATACAAAGTTCCTTTCCAAAATTCTGAACCTTTCTTTTGTCTCTCAAAATTAGATAGAGTTAGGCCATTAACGAGATATTCCTTTCTTGATATAGTTCATTATGAAAAAACATCTCAAAACTCTAGCGTGTGAAAACACACAACTATTATTAATTAGAATGTACTCATGCAACAAAACAAAGTACAAACATTAAGTGAAAATTACATAAAAGTAATTGAAATGCCAAATTTGGCATGATCGTGAGGATCTTCAAGAGCGGCGAGACGATTCGGTTTGTTGTGGAGTGCGTTGTGCCCGTGGATCATGAAATTGTATCAGTGGTGGATTAATAAATTGTTCACACCATTTCCATAATATTGGAGGAGGGTGAGGAGCCAAACTGAACCATTTGTAGTTGATCTTCAAATCAATTATACTTGAGTAGTCCAACCTGCAATGAAAGAGACTTCTAACCATCCCGAGTAATTGAAACTCTCCCTTTAATAAATTCACCATTTTTTTACACTTAAGAGTGATATTTCTCTCAATGGGTTTAACATGCCTTGCTTTTAGCTTCTATCATTATCTGATTGTACTATCTTGAGGTAGTAACTCCCACGAGGCCCCCAACAGTTAGGTATCCCAGTCTGTATGATTTTGTCAAACTCTTAGTTGAATGAATCCACTTCCTTTTTTACCTTGACGAGGTTCTATACTTCTCTAGCTCTGACTTCTTCTTTCAGAACCACTTTGGAGATCTCCATCACAACGCTGACTTTGTATACTACGTCCATAGGTCTCAACTCCTTGGTTGGCCTTTCATTCAAGAAACGAATAAACTTCTGGTAAATATGGGAGGTGTTTATACTTATTTCTTTGGTGTTCATGATTGATGATTCATAATCCCTACTAAGGACCCTTTTCTCTTGTATTAAAGTCACACATTCCCAACTGCGATCCATTTCCTCAATAATATCATCCCACACGAATTACCTATCTTTGAGGAGAGACATATTTCCCTTCAATTTGGTCTTCAACTCATTTACCTCATGTGTTGCATTATGTAGGTTCTTATTAGCATGTTCAACATTGGTAACTATAACCTGCAGCTATTTTTCCTTCTGAGATAACTTAGCTTTTGCAGTATCTAATTCCCTTTGTGTCTTCTTCAGTTCACTTTCAAAAATTTGAAGCTTAGTCAAGGCCTGGTGAAGCAGAAACTTCTTGGACAACAACAATATATGTATAAATATTTTTAAAAAGATGAAATTACAGATGATGAATGATTACAATGGGGTTCCTGGCTTATATACTACCATGGGCACCCTTTGGGAAAAGGCATAATCTTATGATCGTGCCCTTTCGTCTAACTAAACCTAAAATTAAATAATAAACCTAAAATTAACTAATTTTTTACATAACATTGCCTTCCTCTCAAAGGAATGCTTTGTCCCCAAAGCATATGCAACAACGGATGTTGTTGACAAAATGCTTCATTCTCCCAAGAAGCATCTTCTTTGGTAAGTCCTTCCACTTAATCAGATATTCCAAGATGATCAAGGTCCCACATTTTAAAAGGTCTTGGATTAATCTTGCAATTTCCATTTTTTGGTGATGTGGATATCAGTATGGCTTGATGTTGACGAGACCTGATCTTGCCTTGACTTCTATTGTATGCCCAATTTCCTTATTAGGCGGCATCTTCATAGGTAGGTCTTGAATTACTTTTTCATGATTCCGAATTAGATCTTGTATCTCTGGTGACTCTTCACTGGTCATATATGCAGATAACATTTCTAATTGGTGACATTGTACTACATAAGCAGGTGCTCCTTTTCAACTCATCTTCATCATCTGATATGATGATACAATTTGATTCTCTGGTGCTTGGAATCCATGTAATTTGTACTTCTAACCACCCCATTTGAGTTTTATAAATTGTACTTGATGGTTGGCAGCATAAGTACCTAAAGTTTGTATCCATTGGATACCTAAGACTACATCTACTCCTCCTAACGGTACCGTGAAGAACGAAGACTCTAAATTAAAGTCTTGAATTTGCAAATTGACCTTATGGCATTTCCCGACTTTTTCAATCTTCTTACCGTTAGCTACCATCAATTTCATGTTTGGTAAGGGAAATGAAAAAATATTGAGTCTCTTTGCCACGGTTGCATCTAAAAAATTATGTGTGCTACCAGAGTCAATGAGAACCACTACGTTGTTATTCTTTATGTGTCCTTTTAACTTTAAGGTCTGAGGTTGCGATATACCTATCATGGCAAATAGTGACACTTGCGGAATACTTCCGTCATCTAATTCTGGTGAGAATTCTGGGGCATCTTCGGTTTCTTCTATGTCATAATCTTCACTGTTTGAATCATTGGTTGCTTCACAATTATATAAGTTCTTTGGTTCTTTTCCTTTAGCACATCTATGTTAGGGGTCCCACTTCTCACCACAATGTTTACATTTACCCTCTTTTATCCTTTGCATTTCCACATTAGATTTTTCATCTTCACGACGAGGTGGTGGAACATATCTCATATTATTTGAGTCCACATACTGGGGTATCCTTCATCTTGAATATGTTTTTCCGCTTTTGACCAAAATATTGGTTCGGATTTCTTTTCGGTTGTTTTTGCTTTCCGTCTTGCTACTTCTATTGATGTAATGTCATGCATCTTAAGTTCTTCTTGTAAATGGGTTTTGAGTCCCGAGACATATGACTGAATTAGATGAGATTATGATAACCCAGGTACTCGTGTTACTAAGGTCTCCCATTCTTGAGTGTATTCGTCCACACTTCCTTTTTGTCGTAATTTGATGAGTTTTGAAAAGAACTCTTATTCCTTTACACCTTGGAATCTTTTAAAGAATGCATCCTTAAATTTTCTCCAGCTAATGAGGTGTGTTGTCTTTTTCCACCACATATACCAATTATATGCTTCGCCTTCCATTTTCATGGATGCGTGGCTCAGCGTTTCATCATCATCATTGATGTCATATATCTCAAAGTATTCTTTTGCTTTATTTGTCCATGCAACATTTTGTTTTCGTTTCCGTCGAATTTAGGCATCTCGACTTTTGCCCTTTGTTGATATGTCGCTAATGGTTGAGCGAAAAAGGGGTGTTGATTGGTAAAGGTATCCCAGAGTTGCTTGTTGGTAAGAGTCGCATTACTCACTTCTTGGTGGGGTGTCGCTGATTTCCTTGGGGATTCAACTTTTTCATGAGAGTCTGTTGACTTTGTTGAATCCGATGAGATGTGTTCTTGATTCTCTTCATTTTCTTTTAGTAGTTGTTCGGGTGTACAATTCATCTTTTTACACAGAAGTTTTAGCATTGTTAAGGCATCTCTGATGTTTACTTCTATTTGGACATGTTGATTTTCCATCTTTATTTCTATTCGATTTGTCATATCCTGAAGATTTTTTATTTTGTCAGCGTGATTTTTTATATCGTTAGCCTGCCTCTCAAGCTTGATATGGAATTCATATAATCTTTTAATGACCTCATCATGGTTGTTAGTTATCCGATGCTCTGCGTCCACCAATTTTTTTTGGAAATCTGCCATTGTCATTCTCGACATTGAGCGAGTTTGTGGGGGCGTGTATTTATCTGCCAACTTTCAAAATTTAGGTAAATTTATTTATTTTTTTTTATAAATTAAATTTAATTATAAACTATATATTATTATTATAATATTATATATATATATATAATATATATATAAATAATATCTCAATAAAGTTATAATATAATACTTATAATTATATATCTATTAAAGTATGATATACATATATTATAATTAAATTACGTTATAATTATTTTATATATATATCATAAACATCAACTGGACAGTCACGTCTTTTCTTTTGATTGTTCAGAAACTTATCGAATTTTTTTATTAAGTGGTCGCTACATGTGATAATTGACCAAGCGAGTGAGGGGCAAGTCACGTCGTAGGGTGAAGAAGTGTTCCTATCGTGGATAACTCGGCGTTCACCAGGGATACGATGGCTGCAAGAGAAAGGTGACTGGCGGAAGGCGGAAACGGACGGGATAAGTCTGGACACCGAACGGATGGGGACGATTATGTCAAAGACTGCGGACGGAAGTTTGAGGTTTGTTGCAACAGTGTGGGGTGGACGCCAGTAGCTGACGCAGGTGAGATGCACGCCGGCAAACAGGAGTGATAAAGGAAGTAACGGGCAGCCAAGTATGGTTTGGCGGCACGAGCAGTGACTGAAGCAAGCACGATCAGCCGCCTAGAGTAAGTACGACGGAGCACAGGGGAGTTAGAACAACAGACTATGATTGGCTGGAGCGTTGCCGGGCGGAAGGATTGGAACAGTGGTGTGGATGGGAGAAACGGTGGCTGCGTGCAAGGTGGTGACCTATGCAACAAGAATTTGTCCAAAGGATCAAACCCACTCTGATACCAATGAAGCAAAAACTTCTTGGACAACAGCAATATATGTATAAATATTTAAAAAAAGATGAAATTACAGATGATGAATGATTACAATGGGGTTCCTGGCTTATATACTACCATGGGCACCCTTTGGGAAAGGGCATGATCTTATGATCGTGCCCTTTCGTCTAACTAAACCTAAAATTAAATAATAAACCTAAAATTAACTAATTTTTTACATAACACCTGGGTGAGGTGCTCAGTGGGGTTCTGGGGTTCTTCAAGCACTGTTGCCACACATACATGAGTGTCGATCTTCTTCTGCTTTTCAACCACCATTTTTCTAGAGCCAATATTTCATCTCAACTCCCTCATTAGTTTCTCTTTCTCCATCTCGACTTGTGCCAACTCCTTTGTCTAGACATGTTCACTGCCAGGCATTTTTAGCATATGCCTTAATTCTTGATTTTCTTTCTGATTTGATTGGAGAACGACTTCCACAACTATTTTTTCAGCTGGGTTTACACCCAGTTTAATTATCAAATCTTTATATGATTCCTTCTAGAGATATAAAGCTCTGGAGTTGGCCTTCTCCATTTTTACTCTATTGGAGACTATTCCTATAAATGTCTTAGCTTTACTGATTGTCATGAGGTTCTTACCCAGGTCATTATATAACATCTCCCATACCTACGTGTGTAAGTTTACCTTATCTGAAAAAGGGACGTTGGTTAAGTTCAGAGAGACATCTAGGGTTTTGAACTGGGATCTTGTAGGAAAAGATTGTACTAATGGATGTTGTGCAGTTAGCAATCGAGTGTGATGAGGTGTAGATTGGGAATCCATCACTCTACACTCTCTCCTTGACCTTTATGTTGCTTTATTCAATAGATTTTCATATAGGCAAACTAGATCCTATAGCACCGACACTGTCCTCGGGGTCTAGGATGACTACTTCAACAGTGGATGAAGTTGCGATTGGTGGTGGATTTTCTAAAGTAATTTGGAAGCCTGGATGATCCAACATTGGTTCCTCTAGATGTATCCCTAGTTCTTCTTCTTCCTCCTCTTTTGGGCCTTGACTCCTAGCCTTTTCATTTATATGTCCCTCCTCTATCTCAATATCCCTAGTTGAGTCAAGGTCCTCTTTGATGCTTTGCCCATGTTTACGGGGGATTCGGTCTCCATTTATGTATTAAGAGGCCATGAATCATAGTTAGCTTTCCATTCAATTTCGGGCTTAGGATCATGCACGTAGGTTGATGCTTTAATCTTTTCTCTCCTTTGGGAAATGATGCCTTAGGTATCATAATGCCAAGTGTCTCCCTTTTTGAGCTCCATGGACTCAAGTAAGGTCTCAACTATTTTAAAATCCTTCCTTGTGTTCACTACAAAAGGACCTACAAGTTGTCCCATTTTAAAAACGTAACCTTTCTTTGTTGGTACAAAATGAAGAAGGTCTACACAGAGGATCTTTCAAATAAATTCAAGGGAAAAAATCATCATAGGAATGAATATTGGTAAGCGGTATGGACAAAATTCACAACCATAAACCCAAATCTCTGTCTAATCCTCATAGAGGTACCACTCTCCTATCATAGCATCCTTGCTAAGTTGGAGTAAATCTTTTTGTGGCGGGATGATTCTAGGTGGCGGGGTCCCATGGATGATCCTATATGCAATAGCCATGAAGGTCAAGATGATTTGGGAATACCCACCCAGGCCAGGTCTTCTTCTTACACAGATATTCCAATCAAACACATAATTTTATTGTTTGTTGGGAGAAAACACACGGAGGTCCAAACATTGGAATTATTCAATATAGGTATATAGGAATAGGTAGAACAAAAGGGAATAGTAGCGAAAGTAAGAAGTGGTGGGGAAGTAATGAAGCTAAAAACATATGGTCATGGATATGTAGAGTGGGATGTTGAGAAAGCAACCACGTTGTTTCATTTTATGCAGACACCCTAGGATGGCCTTATTTATCATGTGCGAGCTATCTTCGCCAATTAAACAGGAATTACAGACAAAAAGGGTCAAACAAACTCTTGGATGAGGGTTATTAGGAAAAATTCCTCTAAGGGAAGGGATTTAAGTTCAGGGGCAAATATTTAGTATATGAAGGATTGTTTTTCGTCAGGAGGGAGAGTAATGAAGTTTAATAACTAGGGTAGCGTCGTTGAATGGTTTCATTATGGAATAAATAGTGAATATTAAAGCTCTTTGGATCAAGGTAGGGGTTACTTCTAGAATTTGAGTCCCTGAGGTAGAAACAAAGAAGTTCTTGTCTTTTTGGTATGTTGCAGCGAGCCAAGCTATAAATTCAGGGAAATGACGATCTGAAGGTGCAATTTGAAAATACAATATGGAGTTGACAACCCTAAAAGTGTCTTCTTCCTCAAATGGTTAGAAAATAGTTCAAAGCGGAGGTCGACGAGCTGATCAGAACAAGAGGGGTCTAAAATTTGACTCTCGGAATCCATTAAGGGCTCGAGACCAGAAGACTTGACTTCATGGGTTTTAGAGGTTGCGAGCACAGTTTGTTTCATTTTATTGAGTGAATCAAAGTAAAAATACAGTTGTTTGAGGTGTTAGGTTACCTAGAGCCCGTAGGAGTATCTGAAATAAACGTTGAGATTTGGCCCTATATGGTTCTCGTATGTGGAGTGGGAGTTCCTATGCAAGTGACCGGGTGGGGATATTCTTGTTGGGACTGTAAAGTAGCTGTCAGGAAAAGTAGGTTTTAGCGACAAGTTACTATATAATAAGGAGAGAACAATCGTCAAAGTGGTGAGCTTAGGGATTAGAGGAAAGGTACGCGGCAACATAGGGTTGGTTGGGAGAAAGGGAAGCAGAGAATATGAGCGAGAGCAGACAATTATGATTTAACTTTACCTTTAACTTTGGGCCCTGTGTTCGTTGGTAGTGATGAGCCAATGGGAGGAGCCCATCTGGAAGTTGGCTCCCACCATGCTACGACAGAAAATCCCGTGGCGAGAGTGAACTCTCTCCTTTCCCCCAAAACCAATCAGAATTGTCGAAATGGTGTTGAATTTTCAACGTCAACGTTGTTCCTCCCTTTAATTCTCATCCAAGTTACACCCCCAGAGTTGGTTTAGGAGCATCAAAGAGTGGTGGAGGACGGTGGACTTGGTGAAAGAAACACGCCCTTTACCCTATGCTCAAAATATCATCAAATCCCTTGATCATTTGGGTCGCGGTTAAGTTTGATCCCCTGATTTGCAATACATGATGCACTATGAATTCTGTATTGAATGAGGTTGGTCCTTATGATTTCTCTTGAGAGAGGTTATTGGCTTTAACTTACACAATCACAGACCCATT
Organism: Pinus taeda; assembly: GCA_000404065.3. Classification (NCBI taxonomy): domain Eukaryota; kingdom Viridiplantae; phylum Streptophyta; class Pinopsida; order Pinales; family Pinaceae; genus Pinus; species Pinus taeda. The sequence continues at coordinate 11,599 of APFE030402158.1, forward strand.
GCAATCTTTGGAGAAGCATATTAGGGCTGGAGATAACAGTGCCCAAAACTTGATAATTTGTAATGGAATTAATAAGTGGCCAACCTCAAGCTAGATGAATTGTATTCATCGGCGTGGTAGTGGTGTTGTGGTATATGCAATATTCTAATATCCTTGTTCTTAACCGTATTGTAAATTTTGACCTCGTAAATGACCACGAGCCTGATTCTAACCATAGACCTCTAACACTAACTCTAAACATTGACATTCACACCAGCTACATGCAAGAGAATTGTGAGAGTAAAAGGCACATTTGTCTTAATAGAGGTAAAATGGATCACTTATAAAAGGATTTAAATAGGGGTTTAGATTGCTTAAAATATAATGATAACATTGATTATATCAACCGCAATTTTACTACAACCTTTTCCACTACCATTAACAAGTTCTCTATCGAGTTTCATTATAAAATGAATAATAGAACTTCTAACCCTTAGTATGATAATGATTGTAAAATTGCTACGAAAGTAGAATAGAGATGTTTTTGACAATACCATAAAGCTTGAAAAACTAAATATGTACAAATCTCTTATCAAAAGAAAGGAAAGATCCTATATAAATAGTAGCCAAGAGCATCTTCTTCACCTTTCTAAAGTTGATTCTTGCAAGTTTTGAAGGAAAATTCTTGTTCCAAAAAATTAAAGAAAATAATTTGATCCCCTTAAAGAACTGGGATATCTATCTTAAGAATCTTTATGATTCCCATGATGCCATGTGCACCATCTTGAACACTCCTATAGAGGAGGATATATTCTCTTTGGAATATGTTGATTTTAGGATTAAGCAAGTCAATAATGGGAAATCAATGGATATGAAAGGATACCAAGCTAAAATTCTCAAAATGAGAAGGCTTGTCCTCATCCTTCATATACACAAACTCCTCAATCTGGCAGTGAAACAAGGTTTCCCTAAGACTTGTATGCAAAACCTTATTCTACCTATCTTTAAAACGGGATAAAATGATTCCCTATAACTATAGGACCATTATGATTAGCCACATTTTAGCCATGTTGTATGGGGTCATTTTGGAAAAGAAGATTAGCATTTGGCTTGAAAGCCATGGTAAATGAGATAAGGGGAAAGTTGGATTTAGGAGACATTACTCAACTATAGACCATCTTGTTACTCTTAGGATCATTGTAGAGGAATGTCACAATAATAAGACTGATCTCTTATGTTGTTTTGTTGACTTTAGAAAAACTTTTGACATCGTTCCTTAGGATAAGCTATGGAAGAGGCTAGAAGAGATCATGGTTCCTCTTGATTTGAGGGTTGTTGTGACTAGTCTATATGAGAATGTTATTTCAAAGGTGAAGACCACCGAGGCTTGGTCATAAAATTACATGCAATATAAAAGTTAAACAAGGATGTCTCTTATCCCATGACGCGGGAGTATCAATGCCAGTTGTACCATTTTGTCTAAACCCGAAAAGGGAACACTTAAATTCCATATGTAGGTCTTATTTTCTTCAATTTATTTGTATAAACTAGAGGTACAAAGATTTTTATTGTAATGACAATTGTCCCGATCTAGAGGAATTTGGACTGTCAAGTTGTTAAGATATTTTGAGATGAGTCTTTGTGAATTTTGACAAGTGTTGGCCTAACTATTGGGTAGTTTTTGGATAGGTGTTTATTTTTTGGTTATGGAGAGAGGAATTGTATTTATACAATTAGATAGAATATGAGTTTTGAGTAGAAGAGGAGAGGAGCTCGAGAATCGAGTCACTACACTTCCTTTGTAAATATATATTTTTTTAATCGATTTGATATGGTTGTTTTGTTTTTATGTCTTTTCTGAAATGTGCGTTTAGCCTGTTAGAAGATTATGTGCCTCTGGTTTGGTAGAATGATGTATACAACGGAGGAGGATATGTGAAAATTATAAACTTTGATAACTACAGGGTCAACGTTATTAATGATTATTGGTAGATCAATTGAGAATATAACATTTCATTTGGACCATAAATAATTGTGTTGGCATAGGGTTGTAAGAGTCCGATGGAGATAAATTATTTTTGGTAAGTTAAAAATTAGCTCCTGTACCTAGTAGGATAGTCTACCCAGGTGAAGGAATTGCCCGGTTTCCGTCGCCGCCCGGAAAACCTTCCGACTCCGGCCACCGACAATTCCTCTGCGTTCCGCCACCCTCGCCGAGCTCCGCCCAGCTCCGTCACCCTCCGCATTAAAGTCGACGTCTGACAAGAATTGTGGAGTCCATCGTCGTCTTGTCGCTGGGAGTTAATGCACCTTCCCAATTCGAATTCGGAAAGGAGTAGTCTACCCAGGCTGTAGAATGGCCTGTTTTCCGGCACCGGCTGAAAAATCGTCCGACTCCGGCCACCGGAAACTTCTTTGCCCTCAGCCACCATCCCCTAGATCCACCACCCTCTTTCTCCGCCACCCTCCCCTGACAGTCCTGACATTCCCTAACAGTCTCTGACAAAAAATCTGAATGCAAGCTGAGCGCCTAACATCCCCTGACCAATCGGGGACGAGCTGGAATTCATGCGGGTGGCCGGTTCGAAATGTTCACCCGCGCGCTCACTGCAATTACTCTTTGATGATATGCTTCCCGCTCTGCAGCACTCAGCAGCTCCCCCGACGCTTCAAGCTCTGCGATTCCGCTTCAAGCTCTGTCAATGAAAGTATGATCCCCGCTCATCATGTCGTCTAGATCAGTCCAGCCCAGATCATCCTCTTCGAAGCTGGTATCAATACAAGACTCGGAGTCGCAGGCATATATCTCAGACATGTGTTCTAAGTCCACGAAAGCCGGTATTACATCCTTAGATACCAGTCCAGTCCCAGTCTTGAATTCGAACTCGTAAGGCAATATATCTATTGTGGAATCATTGAGATTGACGAACCCATCTGCAGCTAATCCCTTTTTGATCAGCCCATCATGAATACTGATCTCCCCATGGTCAGGAGCAACTAATCCATCAGGAACTAACCCATTTGCAGCCAATTGAGGAATGTTTTGAGTCCCCAGACATCTCCTTTTCCTGCTGCCAAGCTGTCTGTTATGAAGAATCTGGTCAATCAAGCTAGGATTCTCCATAATTCTAGCCAAGAAGGAAATCATCTGTTGGGGCCTCTGCTCGATCACCTGCAAACGCTTGTTCATTGCCTCAACTTCCCGATCAGTGTCCACCTGTCTTTTCTTCAATTGGTCAAGATCCTGAACAATCAAGTTCTTATCCTGCTTCAGTCTCTCCACTTCCCCTGTAAAATCATATGATTCACAAGTGCCTTCATTGCCAAATCCGAAGGACGTGCCACATCCTTGCAGGTAATGCTGTTGCTGTTGAGATTGAGTCACCTTCTTGCGATGAATGGTACTCAATAAATGCTTCTGTCCTCACAGAAATCCTTCGTTTGCAAACTCCCATCTATCTAGATCCACCTTGCGAAATCCCTGCAGCATGAGAAGAATACCAGAAAGAATCAGATTCAAGTTTTTGCACAACTATGTGCATTCTATATTCTACAACCTAGGTGGTGGTGGTGGTGGTGGAAATTTCCCATACCTTGTCATCTCATAATCCAGCTAGCAGGTGGTATACATTGATGCAGCTTGCAGACAAACATTTGAAAAATGCTCGGGCTTTGCTGGGAAGTCAAGAGTCGAATGAGATCTACTCAACACTTAATCTGCTCGATGCTGCTCTTGATTTATGTCCAGGATGGGACAAGGCCTTGGAACTTAAGGCAAGGGCGTTCTTGTATCTTGGGAAATTCAGAGATGTTGCAAATATGATTCCCTATTTATCCCACTCTTGTCATATGAAAGCCAGGGAAGAATTTGCAGTTCACGAAAACTTGGTTTTGCTTGTATCAAGTTTGAATCTTCCTCAAGTCAGGAAGACAGGAAAATTATTGTTGATGCTATAAGATTGAAACTTATGGTGATCAATCAATCTCATATGATATAAATGAATATGGTGTCTATCTGTACATTTATAAGTGGAATTTGGTGCTTGATTCATAATTAACAATGGATTTTGGCTTGATTCAAGCAGTGAGGATTTCCTTCATTTGTTAGTTTGTTGTAAGAATATTAGTATGGTTTCTATTTCTTTAAATAATGCTATGAAATTTCTTGAGAAAAGTCTTTTCTTAAGTGTCTTTTCCACGTGCCATTAGATAAGCTTTATTGATGCAGCCTTCTTGTCGTTTTCCTCTATTTTGCACAAAGTAGTTCCATGGTTTAAGATTAACATCTGGCTATATGGTTGTATGTTTATAGCTCATACCTCTAATTTAACCGATCTGGTTTTGGAATTTCAGTGCCCTCTGGGATTAGGAATGTTGTAAGATATACGTGGATATAGTGTTGTAGATGATCCCTCCTCTTGTCAATTAATGACCTGAACCACTAACCTGACACTGCTTCATTGTGCACTATGACATTTTTATCTAACTTCTTCGGAAAATGAGGAACTGATGTGATTCATCTTAATGCAAAAACTTATAAGATTCGACAAACCCCTGTTCAACATTGAAATTGATGATAGCATTCCATGTTATTAATTATCAATGTGTCTAATATTTTGACCCACATCTATGTATATTTATATCAGAAAAACTTTATAATCATGATTATTTAGGGATTTCATTAAGTCCAGACCTAAAATGGAAGATAACACTCATCTTTTGCATGAATGTTGAACATTCCGAAGTGCTACTCATGGGCAATTTTCTTTCCATAGGTAGGCACTTGACGTGAAAAAAACATTCCCTTAGTGAGCAATGAATTGACATTGATTAAATTGACTTGTTGGTTAACTTTCTTGTAGAGATATCACAAAATTGGTAATATTGTAAGACATGAATTAACCAAGTTAAACAACAAGGAACACAAATGTTGGTCAATTTATTGGTTTAAATCCTACACACTTAATTACAAATTTCCGGGTGTAGACTTGCAGGATACAAGCACTATCTAGTTTCTGAAAGAGCTATGTACCAACAGTGAAAAAGCTTCTAAGCATCGGTGATTGGGTGCAATCACACTCAAATGTAGTTGTATGGTAGTCAATATACTCATGCCATCTAAAACAACTTACAACTTTCATAGATTGCATAGAATATCTCTGATTCAAATCTGTAGGTTCCAGGACTATAGGCTACAGTGAAATAATCAGCATTGATCCATATTAAGCACAGATCTAACATGAGCCAAGATGGATCAAATTTCCTCAAGTACAAACTTATTTTAAAGTGCAAAAAAAATGTGTAATTTTTCATTGTTTAAATTGTATTTTTGAGACGACTAATTAAACATGGAAGTGCCAAGGTCACTCCTTATTTTTGGACCCTTTCTCTCCTGCATTCTGGGTTCTCTGTAGTATGTGGCTCTTATCAGTATGGTATTAGTACTTGTAAGTTGTCTTATTGTAATGGCATATATCACAACGATATTTTCTAGTGGAAGTCATTGAAATGCATCTTATTACCATGATTATCTTCTTTATGGAGTATAAATCTAATTCCTGCCATCTCCACCTCCATCTTTGGAGGTTGATTAAGTTCATCATGAATGTTATTTGTTTATGGATTTTCTGGATGCAAACAAGTTCAACCAGTGAAAAGAACATATACTATTATGATTGAATGTTGATCTTTGCTCTGAGCAGTGGTCAAATATTTTCAGGAGTTAATGTATAAGTTGATTACCGTGATTGCTTTCTTCATGCAGTTTCATAGAATTAGTCATCAATTGGGATTAGAAACAAATTGGGTAAATCGTACCTGGATTGCCAACATTTGACAAGAGAAAATACCATTGGTGAAATTGGATAGCCAACGTCCATATCAAAGCCAAGAGGATGCCAAAGGATGACTTGACATACCAAAAGTCAAGTGAACTGAACTAGCCCCTCGTAAAATATCAGTAAATCTAAGACGAGATTACCTTGACTACAGTGCAGTGCTCAACACGAAATCTGGGGGAATAGATGAGAATCTGTCAGAAAAAATTAATTGAGGCTCATGTAATCACCTGATTTCAGGAGCACAGGTCAGCCGGAGTGGAACAACCTGAGCACAGAGACTAGACAGTATTCAAAAAAAGCTACTGCAACCATCATATCCCACAAGGATAGAAGTGACCAATACCATCACATGCTACATTTTGGGAAGGTGGATATCAATTGCACTGCCTCCTTCACATGGCACTTTTAAGATGGTGATTGTGCAGTCGAATTGCACTGTCTCCTTCACCTGGCACTTCTAACATGGTGAGTGTGCAGTTGAGATGGTCATTTGGGACACATGATTTTATGGATTTTGATTTTAAGATGAACAACCTCAAGGCTCAAATGTAGTTATACCCTCATATTTATTAAGCACCCGCGTTCTGGATCTCACTTGGAAGGTCTACAATCGACAAATATGATTTTAAGGATTTTGATTTTCAGATTACCAAGTTCAATGTTCAGATGTAACTCTATGCTTATGTTTATTAAGCACTCACATTCCCATTCTTACACAGAAGGTCTGCATTTATTTTAATTTTATGTTTATGTTCATTAAGCACCCACATTCAACTTTAATTTAATTTAATTTTATGTTTATTAAGCACTCAGATTCTCCTTCTCACATAAAAGAATTTACACAATTTAATTTTATGTTTATTGTGTTTATTAAGCACCCACATTCTCATTTTCACTTGGAAGGTCTACATTTTAAAAAAGATTAAGCTTTCCTGATTCATCTTATAATATACCTAACATCTTTACAGAATCAACCCGGTTTAGATTGCAAAAGAGTTGGAGTCATAAGCCAGTTGATGTGTTGTAGTAAAGCTGAACCAATGTTTTATAAAATGGGATTGCAATTTTTTTTTGGTGTTGAACCAGTTGGTGCATTGTAGTAAATCTGAACCAAAATTTTATAAAATGCACAATAGACAAATACCTTATATTAAAAATTCACAGCAGATTACCAAACCACACAGATGATCTATTGACAGCAAAGCTTAACGTTTGTTACAGTTTTGAAATCAAAGATTGTATTTACAAAGAACAAGCAGCAGTGATCCAAAAGAGGCAATATCATGGAAATTTTTTTTGAATTGGTACAGAAATAGGGGAATCCATCCAGTCAACTGTGAAGATTGACTTCCGTAAATAGTCATATGACAAAATTGATCTTTATAAGCCAGTGATACAAAATCTCAGAGAAATTGTTCATTGAAGGCATCAAATGCCCTCAACGCTTCAATCAAATTGCAGCAGAGTTCTTTTGCCCAAAAGGTGGTTTCCTACAACAGAATGCTTTGATAGAGTAATTTCCTCTTCTATGATCACAGTCACCACCGTTGTATTGCTGGTCCAGTGCTGTTGCTTAGGGATCACGTGAAAGTTGTTGTCTCCCTCAGAAGAAATGCCAGATATTTATTGCTGTAAAAGACAACTCCTGTACAAGATAAAGCTTTTGCAATTACACCCTTAGTCTATGGCATCTCCTCCTGTCAGTAGTCTACATATTATCTGAAGACCTTTTAAATGGATCACCAGTCATATAGTGTACGGTATTAATTTACTGCACCACCTTAACAACTAAGTGCTTCATAAGTGACTGGAAGGGACCTTATGGCATGTCCTTGATGTGCATTCATCCAACGATCTAAAGGAAATCCACGTGATAGCATTGTCCCAACAGCCACCGAATCTCTACATGATACTGCTTGAAATACAGAAGTATCTGCCATCTCTTGCAACCTTGAATCTTCCTTAGCAGAAGTGTATATGCTAAACTCAGACGTGTCACTCATCCTAGGAACATGAGCTTCCCTAGAAGTAGTATTCATCAATGTCCAATCAGTCGCAGAACTTGTTGCCAAGAAAAACTGTTGAAGCTCACCATTAACAACGTTAATGTCAGGACCTGAAGATGTGGCCCTGATGTTACTTGCTTCACTCTCAGGACACTAATATGATGGATTGATCTCGACTTTTATATCAATAGAAGGTTCACCTCTAACTTGAAGACACTGCACTCTAGCAACCTGTCCATCAGGTTCTTCCTGTTTTACTTCATTGGCTCTTAGCTTCTTCTGCTTCTCGGCTTCTTCTTCCATGATAGAAGTCATTATATATGTATAGGCCTTCTGTAACAATTTATACAGCATCAAAGTTGACATATGAGCCTGATATTTAACAGTATCAATATCTCTTTCATCCACAAACTCGCAGCGATCAACAAATTGAGAAGCTTTATCAGGCGTATGCCTCAGGCAAAGTAACATATGTGCACGCTCAACATCTGCCCTTGTGCAACCTCTTTTCAAACCAATAAGAGTATAATAATCAACTGTATACGGACTTGTTAACCTCTGCTTCATAGTAAGAATCTTAGAATTCAAAATCTAAAGATTTCCATGGACATCCATGTAATTCAGATTTTGATGCTTCCAAACAGGTCCTAGAAATTTCTGCTGGCAAAGAATGGTCTCATAAAGTAGTCTTACATGTCCAGATCCTGCAAGCTCTCAGAGAAGCATCTTGCAATTTCAAACAGGGAGGCACGTGTGGTTAAGGCTTCAATGCAAGTAGGATCTAATGCAAGTGTCCTATTGCAATCAGCTATTGAATCATTCACTCTTCCTGCAGCTTGATAAGATGTTGCTCTCAACATATAGCATTCTGCTATGAAGCCTTGAGGGGTGCCTCTTCTTCCATCAATAATTTTTGAGAAATGCCTTGCCGACTCTGAGTAGAGACCAACATCTAGTGCAGCCATAGCAGATGTTTTTCTCCTCAGCAGAAATTTAATGTTTCCAAGCAAGTGGTTAACAATTTCTAGTTCTGAAGAAGAATTCTCAGAGCAAAAACTATCATCATTAAGAGTCATGCTTTCTCTCTAATGGTAGCAGCTGCTGCCCTTTTTTCCACTTTGGAGCAAAACCAAGGCATCCTCCATCATGCCCAAATGGCAACAAGCTTGACCAAGAATCAAATATCTCCATTCTTCTCGTTCACATTGCCGAGACAACGCTGCCAAGTACTTTTTCTTTAGTTTGGAAACTGAAAAGCTTCTGAGTAGAACACTGGCCCTCCATCTGTCATTCTCTTCATAGCTCGGAAGTAGCTTCATTTGCTCTCTTAACATCTCTTTTTACACTGGTGGGCTTTCAGATGGGACTATCTCCCTGAGCCTGAGGCTTGGGATGTATTCCTGCAGCATATTTGCAACATCTCTGAATTTCCCAAGATACAAGAACGCCCTTGCCTTAATTTCCAAGGCCTTGTCCCATCCTAGACATAAATCAAGAGCAGCATCGAGCAGATTAAGTGCTGAGTAGATCTCATTCGGCTCTTGACTTCCCAGCAAAGCTCGGGCATTTTTCAAATGTTTGTCTACAAGCTGCATCAATGTATACCACCTACGAGCTGGACTATGAGATGACAAGGTATGGGAAATTTCCACCACCACCACCACCTAGGTTGTAGAATATAGAATGCACGTAGTTGTGCAAAAACTTGAATCTGATTCTTTCTGGTATTCTTCTCATGCTGCAGGGATTTCGCAAGGTGGATCCAGATAGATGGGAGTTTGCAAACGAAGGATTTCTGCGAGGACAGAAGCATTTATTGAGTACCATTCATCGCAAGAAGGCAACTCAATCTCAGCAGCAGCAGCATTACCTGCAAGGATGTGGCACGTCCTCCAGATTTGGCAATGAAGGCACTTGTGAATCATATGCTTTTACAGGGGAAGTGGAGAGACTGAAGCAGGATACGGACTTGATTGTTCAGGATCTTAACCAATTGAAGAAACGACAGGTGGACACTGATCGGGAAGTCGAGGCAATGAACAAGCGTTTGCAGGTGACCGAGCAGAGGCCCCAGCAGATGTTTTCCTTCTTGGCTAGATTTATGGAGAATCCTAGCTTGATTGACCAGATTCTTCACAACAAATAGCTTGGCACCAGGAAAAGGAGACGTCTGGGGACTCAAAACATTCCTCAATTGGCTGCAAATGGGTTAGTTCCTGATGGATTAGTTTCTCCTGGCCATGGGGAGATCAGTATTCATGATGGGCTGATCAAAAAGGGATTATCTGCAGATGGGTTCGTCAATCTCAATGATTCCACAACAGATATATTGCCTTACGAGTTCGAATTAGAGACTGGGACTGGACTGGTATCTAAGGATGTAATACCGGCTTCCGTGGACTTAGAACACATGTCTGAGATATATGCCTGCGACTTCGAGTCTTGTATTGATACCAGCTTTGAAGAGGATGATCTGGGCTGGACTGATCTGGACGACATGATGAGCGGGGATCATACTTTCATTGATAGAGCTTGAATCGCAGAGTTTGAAGCGGAATCGCAGAGCTTGAAGCGCTGGGGAGCTGCTGAGTGCTGCAGAGCGGGAAGCGTATCATCAAATAGTAATTGCAGTGAGCGCACGGGTGACCATTTCGAACCGGCCACCCGCATGAATTCCAGCTCGTCCCCGATCGGCCAGGGGATGTCAGGCACTGAGCCTGCATTCGGATTTTTTGTCAGAGACTGTTAGGGAATGTCAGGACTGTTAGGGGAGGGTGGCGGAGCTAGGGGATGTTAGCTGAGGGCAGAGAGGTTGCTGGTGGCCGGAGCCGGACGATTTTCCGGCCGGTGCCGGAAAACAGGCCATTCTACAGCCTGGGTAGACTACTCCATGTAACCGCTGGCTGCTCCCTGGCCAATTCGACCCGGCACTCCGCTACAGCTCACCTGGTCACCAGAACAAGGTGGAAAAGGGCTCGACTCGGCTCCTGTAGCTCCCCAGAATAAGGCGGAAAACGGGCAGGTTAGTTCATCGAACCCAATCCTCTAGTGATATGGTAGTCTAGTTTCAGCGATTTCTATCAAGAACCTGCCAAGGCATTTTGTTCCCCAATTTCAACGATTTTTATGAAATTGTTTTCTGCCAAGGCATAACAATTTCATAATATCAAGCTTCAACACGCTCTCAAAAGTATTTTCATTGCAACAATATTTAAGGGCAATTCTGTGTGCTCTGCTGTATTTATATGAATAATCTAGCTTACATCATCGAATTTTTCAGGTTCTTGATAAAAATTGCTGAAATTAGGGAACAAAATGCAGCCATCATGAGACTGAACCCTGCCTTTGGCCTGAAATTGAGCCTATTGAGAATGAAGAAGTAGAGCTTAATCAGTTGTGACCGCTTTCATCCCAATAGGAAGCAGGCTTTCCAGATCTAACCAGCTGAAATATTAAACAGTTTTCATATAAACATGGTGAAGTTTTAGTTTTCAACATAAGCAGGCTTTCCAGATCTAACCAGCTGAAATATTAAACTGTTTTCACATAAACATGGTGAAATATTAATTCTGTGTGCTATGCTGTATTTATAGGAATAATCTAGCTTACATCATCGAATTTTTCAGGTTCTTGATAAAAATCGCTGAAATTGGGGAACACAATGCAGCCATCATGAGACTGAACCCTGCCTTTTGCCTGAAATTGAGCTTATTGAGAATGAAGAAGCAGAGCTTAATCAGTGGTGATCGCTTTCATCCTAGTAAGAAGCAGGCTTTCTAGATCTAACCAGCTGAAATATTAAACTGTTTTTGTTTTCACATAAACATGGTGAAGAAATAAACCTAGAACCTCATAAAGATTAAACCCCACAAACAAATAAAAATAACTTTCACATTTAAATATGTCCCGTGCTTTAAATTCACATAAACATGGTGAAGTTTTCCTTCTATTTGTATATTTTTCCAACATCACTTGATAGTCACTTAATGCTAGGGAAAATAGAAAACCATTAATCAGCGTTTGTAAAATTCAGTCTGTAATAAAAGAATAGGGTGGTTCCATGAAAATAATGAATGAGGGAATTAAAAAATTGTCTAGATAAGTCAGTGCAGCGTGACAAAATGACTCTCCCTGCTCTTGAATGTGGCAGAAGATTGTATATTTTTCAACATCAATTGACAGTCACATGATGTTATGGAAAATAGGATACCATTAATTGTAAAAGTCAAACCCTGCAATAAAAGAACAGAGTGATTCCATGAAAACAACAATTGAGGGAATTAAAATTTGTCTAGACAATTGAATGCAGCTTGTCAAAATGACTTTCCTTGTCCTTGATTGTGGAAGAAGACACCATAATCAAATTCACCATGAATTCATTGTCCTCTTCAAATACACTTAAAAATTCCTATTATCTGCCGAAACTGGTTATGTGGATGCATTAGAGTACATGCATCACTTCAGAGTAATAGTGTAGCAATCCTCATTTCATACTTCTGAAGATAACTGCTCTCTGTCATCTCTTTCAGTGTCCTGCCACAAGATTAATCTTCTGAATAAACATCTCTATATAACATGAGAGGATTAATCTTCTGAACAATAAACATCTCTGTATAACACAAGATATCACATAGTAGATTATAAAGCGTTTGCTTTATCTACCTTCCTTAAACTGTCTTTGATTGAATCTATTGAACCTCCCCAAAGTTTAATCCAATCTTCAGCTTGCGAAGCCTGCAATTTAAGGGTAAAACCAGCAATATACTAAATTCTTCTACTATGGAGAAAGTGCATACAAAACACAATCCACAGATTACCTCTCCTATGTAAGCTTATTTTACAGATTTTGCCAGTAAATCGTAATTCCAATTTTCCCAAGTTTTGCTTCAAATGAATTTACTCTCTTGAAAATACTTCCATTCATCAAATTTATTTTGTATTCATATTTGCATGGTCAAGATATTGATCACCATACTAGTAAAAAAAATTAACCCATGAACCTCTGCTTCTTCTACCCATTAGATGTCTTTTCTGGAAATTTGTGGTATTGCAAACCAATCTTCTGCTGTGGAAGTTCATGACTATGAATTATATTACATAGTATTTTGAAAATATCCCAAGAAGAAGGTGAAAGTTAGACAGTCTCCATTAGCGATGAATGTGAAAAAAAAGTGCCTCTACAAAAATGGAAATCATTTTAAAAGGAAAAAAATAGTTGGTTAATCAGCGACATAACTCCAGTTTTACTAACAAGATGCAAGTATGTACCAGTAAATCCATTGTCATCTCAAAAAGGATGGTTAGGCCATCTTCAAAGTTTTATATTTGTTGGAAAAGAAACAATAACTAGTCAAACTTCAAAGGTGGCAAAATAATAACAATAGGAACAATATTTCTTTTATTTTGATATTCAGATTGTTGTTTTTGATCAGCTCAATTTTGCCATTTACACATAATATTGCTGGATTACAATAAACATTCCCATCTGAGAAATTGGACAGCTGGGAGAAAGTAAGAACAAAAAGCAACCATTAACTGAAGTAAAACATAAAAACTATGACTGACAAAAACATTAAAACTCGTATTGATTATTCAAACAACTGCATTGCATCAGTGTGCATACTGTCATTATTTATATGATTATATGGTAGAAAAAATTGCTTACAAATCATTTCAAATGTTTGCTTTATCTACCTTCCTTAAACTATCTTTCATATGATAAGTATATTTATGTTTTCCTATTGTTATGTTGTTATGAAAATACCTTTTTCATAATCTGTTCATGCTCGTGTTGTTATTTTTTCCCTCTCCATCATGCTGGCTGTCAAATAGAATCTCTTTACTTATTTATGTTCATGCAACATGTTTGATTTTTATACTTGAATATGTAGTTACTATGTTCATGGTTCAATGTTCATGGTTCAATGTTTATTAGATTTATAGATCTTTATATTTTACATCTTTATAAATTTATGGTTAGATGGTCAAAGGCCAATGAGGTTTGAACCTTATCATTGCTTTTTTTGTTGTTGGATTTTTGATTCCTTGCCTTTAGTCAAAGATCTCGTTGGATTTTCATGACTTCATTACGTTGATTTTGCCTTCATGGAATAGTATATGATAGCGTAATATATTGTTATGTTATTTTGAACATGCCCTCTTCATGATTTGTTGATATTCACTAAACGATGTTCTATCCTTTTATGCTTGTGATAAAGTGTTAATTGTCCTATTGCCCAAATCAACATAGGTTGTTATCTTTTAGTTGTGTGTTCGGTGAAAGTGTTTATTTTGATCTTGTGTGCTCGTGTATATATGCGTGTTGATGTCCCTGGTCACATATAGTTTATGGTCTGCTAGGAGAATGATGGTGTTGATTAATTTTCAAAATTTTAACGTGAATGCTCTTTTTTTTAGGTTGTTCTTCAGTTCTGCTTCCAACCAGGATTGTCCATGCATTGAACCTCAATGTGGAAGACATAAATTCTTAGCCAAGCACACAATGTGGTCTTTTTCTAGCATGCAATTCTCATCCAAGCACACAATGTGGTCTTTTGCCTAGCACACAATGTTTATCTATACAAATATTTTTTGTTGTAAAATGCATCATGGAAGTGATGATCGAAGGCTTGTATTTTATCTAGTCCATGGTTTTCCAAATTCCAGTTGTATGGCGAGTGATAAAGTTGTGATAGATTAATTTACGTTTTGTATAAGCATCATTACATGAAATGATGCTCTGGAAGCCCAAGGGAATTATTATTCAATATTGTGGCAGTTTCCACAGTCTTGAGGAAACAATTCTAGCATTTTGTAATAAATTGAATATAATGAAATCCATTGCAGTGAATTTTTTGCTAGCAATCTATTATTTTTCTAAACTTTTGATGTTCAGCTCCACTCCATTTGGTAATCAATAAAATACAAATTTAGGAGTTCTTTGATGGAACCTCAGAAAAAGCCATTATTGTAAGAGTCCAATGGAGACAAATTATTCTTGGTAAGTGAAAAAGGAGCTCCTGTACCCTATAGGATAGTCTTTCCCAGCGGAGAAATTGCCCGATTTCCGTCACCGCTCGGAAAAAATTCCGGCTCCCGCGATCGGCAATTCCTCCGCCCTCCGTGAGCTCTGCCCAGCTCCGTCACCCTCCACATTAAAGTCGATCTCTGACAGGAATTGCGGAGTCCATCGTCGTCTTGCCTCCGGGAGTTAATGCACCTTCCCAATTCGAATTCGGAAATAACCATGGGCTGCTCCCTGGCCAATTCAACCCGGCACTCCCCTGCAACTCACCTGGTCACCAGAACAAGGTAGGAAAAGGCCTCGACTCGGCTCCTGCAGCTCACCAGAATAAGGCAGAAAACAGGCAGGTTCTTTCATCAAACTCAATCCTCTAATGATATGGTAGTCTAGTTTCAGCGATTTTTATCAAGAACCCGCCAAGGCATTTTGTTCCCCAATTTCAACGATTTTTATGAAATTGTGATCTGCCGAGGCATAACAATTTCAAAATATCAAGCTTCAACACGTTCTCAAAAGTACCGTCATTGCAACAATTTTTAAGGGCAATTCTGTGTGCTCTGTTGTATTTATATGAATAATCTAACTTACATCATCAAATTTTTCAGGCTCTCAATAAAAATCGCTGAAATTGGGGAACAAAATGCAGCCATCATGAGACTGAACCCTGCCTTTTGCCTGAAATTGAGCTTATTGAGAATGAAGAAGCAGAGCTTAATCAGCTATGACTGCTTTCATCCCAATAGGAAGCAGGCTTTCCAGGTCTAACCAGCTGAAATATTAAATTGTTTTCATATAAACATGGTGAAGTTTTAGTTTTCAACATAAGCAGGCTTTCCAGATCTAACCAGCTGAAATATTAAACTGTTTTCACATAAACATGGTGAAATATTAATTCTGTGCGCTCTGATGTATTTATATGAATAATCTAGCTTACATCATCGAATTTTTCAGGTTCTTGATAAAAATCGCTGAGATTGGGGAACAAAATGCAGCCATCATGAGACTGAACCCTGCCTTCTGCCTGAAATTGAGCTTATTGAGAATGAATAAGCAAAGCTTAATCAGTTGTGATCGCTTTCATCCCAATAAGAAGCAGGCGTTCCAGATCTAACCAGCTGAAATATTAAACTATTTTCACATAAACATGGTGAAGAAATTTAAACCTAGAACCTCATAAAGATTAAACCCCACAAAAAAACAAAAATAATTTTCACATTTAAATATGTCTTGTGCTTTCAATTCACATAAACATGGTGAAGTTTTCCTTCTATTTGTATATTTTTCAACATCACTTGATAGTCAAGGAAAATAGAAAACCATTAATCAACATTTGTAAAAGTCAGTGTGTAATAAAATAACAGGGTGGTTCCATGAAAATAATGAATGAGGGAATTAAACAATTGTCTAGATAAGTCAGTGCAAAGTGACAAAATGACTCTCCCCGTCCTTCAATGTGGCAGAAGATTGTATATTTTTCAACCTCACCTGGTAGTCACAAGATGTTATGGAAAATAGAATACCATTAATCAACCTTTGTAAAAGTCAACCCCTGCAATAAAAGAACAGGGGGATTCTATGAAAACAACAAATGACTGAATTAAAATTTGTCTAGACAATTGAATGCAACTTGACAAAATGACTTTCCTTATCCTTGATTGTGGAAGAAGACACCATAATCAAATTCACCATGAATTCATTGTCCCTTCAAATACACTTAAAAATGCCTATTATTTGCCGAAACTGGTGATGTGGATGCATTAGAGTACATGCATCACTTCAGAATAACAGTGCAGCAATCCTCATTTCATACTTCGGAAGATCACTGCTCTCTGTCATCTCTTTCAGTGTCCTGCCACAAGATTAATCTTGTGAATAAACATCTCTATAGAACATGAGAGGATTAATCTACTGAACAATAAACATCTCTGTATAACACAAGATATCACATAGTAAATTATAAAGAGTTTCTTTTATCTACCTTCCTTAAACTGTTTTTGATTGAATCTATTGAACCTCCCCAAAGTTTAATCCGATCTTCAGCTTGTGAAGCGTGCAATTTATGGGTAAAACCAGCAATATACTAAATTCCTCTATTATGGATAAAGTGCATACAAAACACGATCCACAAATTGCCTCTCCTATATAAGCTTATTTTACAGATTTTGCCAGTGAATCGTGATTCCAATTTTCCCAAGTTTTCCTTCAAATGAATTTACTTTCTCTTGGAAATACTTCCATTCATCAAATTTATTTTATATTCATATTTGCATGGTCAAGATATTGATCACCATAGTACTAAAGAAGATTAACCAATGAACCTCTGCTTCTTCTACCCATTATAGGTCTTTTCTGGAAATTTGTGGTATTGCAAACCAATCTTCTGCTGTGGAAGTTCATGACTGAATTATATTACATAGTATTTTGAAAATATCCCAAAAAGAAGGTGAAAGTTAGACAGTCTCCATTAGTGATGAACGTGAAAGAAAAGTGCCTCTACAAAAATGGAAATCATTTTAAAAGGAAAAAAAATAGTTGGTTAATCAGCAACATAACCCCAGTTTTACTAACAAGATGCAGGTATGTACCAGTAAATCCATTGTCATCTCAAAAAGGAGGGTTAGGCCATCTTCAAAGTTTTGTATTTGTTGGAAAAGAAACAACACTTAGTCAAACTTCAAAGGTGGCAAAATAATAACAATAGGAACAATATTTCTTTTATTTTGATATTCAGATTGTTGTTTTTGATCAGCTCAATTTTGCCATTTACACATAATATTGCTGGATTGCAATAAACATTCCCATCTAAGAAATTGGACAGCTGAAAGAAAGTAAGAACAGAAAGCAACCATTCACTGAAGTAAAACATAAAAACTGTGACTGACAAAAACATTAAAACTCGTATTGATTACTCAAACAACTGCACTGCATCAATATGTACACTGTCATTATTTATTTGATTATATGGTAGAAAAAGTTGCTGACAAATCATTTCAAATGTTTGCTTTATCTACCTTCCTTAAACTATCTTTCATATGATAAGTATATTTATGTTTTCCTATTGTTATGTTGTTATGAAAGTACTTTTTCATAATCTGTTGCTCGTGTTGTTACTTTTTCTCTCTCCATCATGCTGGCTGTCAAATAGAATCTCTTTACTTATTTATGTTCATGCAACATGTTTGATTTTTATACCTAAACATGTAGTTACTATGTTCTCATACCTATGTTCATGGTTCAATGTTTATTAGATTTATAGATTTTTATATTTTACATCTTTATAAATTTATGGTTAGATGGTCAAAGGCCAATGAGGTTTGAACCTTATCATTGCGTTTTTTGTTGTTGGATTTTTTATTCCTTGCCTCTAGTCAGAGATTTCGTTGGATTTTCATGACTTCATCAAGCTGATTTTTCCTTCATGGAATAGTATATGATAGCGTAGTAGATTGTTATGTTATTTTGAACATGCCCTCTTCATGATTTGTTGATATTCACTGAACAATGTTCTATCCTTTTATGCTTGTGATAAAGTGTTAACTGTCCTATTGCCCAAATCAACATAGGTTGTTATCTTTTATTTGTGTGTTTGGTGAAAGTGTTTATTTTGATCTTGTGTGCTCGTGTATATATGCGTGTTGATGTCCTTGGTCACATATAGTTTATGGTCTGCTAGGATAATGATGGTGTTGATTAATTTTCAAAATTTTAACGTGGAAGCTCTTTTTTTTAGGTTGTTCTACAGTTCTGCTTCCAACCAAGATTGTCCATGCATTGAACCTCAATGTGGAAGACATAAATTCTCAGCCAAGCACACAATGTGGTCTTTTTCCAAGCATGCAATTCTCATCTAAGCACACAATGTGGTATTTTGCCTAGCACACAATGTTTATCTATACAAATATATTTTGTTGTAAAACGCATCATGGAAGTGCTGGTCACGGTTGAAGGCTTGTATTTTATCTAGTCCATGGTTTTCCAACTTCCAATTGTACAACAAGTGATAAAGCTGTGATAGATTAATTTACCTTTTGTATAAGCATCATTACATTAAATGATGCTATGGAAGCACAAGGGAATTATTATTCAATATTGTGGCAGTTTCCACGGTCTTGAGGAAACAATTCTAGCATTTTGTAATAAATTGAATATAATGAAATCCATTGCAGTGAATTTTTTGCTAGCAATCTATTATTTTTCTAAACTTTTGATGTTCAGCTCCACTCCATTTAGTAATCAATAAAATACAAGTTTAGGAGTTCTTTGATGGAACCTCAGAAAAAGGCACTATTGTGAGTAATTTGCATCTATCTGGAAATCAAATTGTTGAAACAATTACAAGATTGGGAGCTAGAACAACTATGAATAATTTATGACATTAAGGTGTCTCCTCAAATGTGTTCTCAACAACAATGTTTCTCAGCTGCAGGTGTTTAGGGATTCTAGATTGTTAATCAATTGGATGAACGGCAGAGGACAGCTGCACAAGATTTTTTGAAGACTTTGGGTGATCATTTAAAATAAGTTGCAAATTCATTTCAACCTGTCACTGACACTGATGTCTTTAGAGACCAAAATATGACAACAGCTGCATCATCAAAGAGGGACTACAAGTAGTTGCAGGGAAAATTATAATCAAAGAGAACAGGATATAGTGTTATATGCTTTTTCATTTTGTCACTGCGGTAAACTTTCGTTGGATTGCTTTGTTTGCTAATAATGTTCAATTTGTTTTAAATGGAGGCAACAAATATTTTGGGTAAAATATGAGAAAATTTGATTTGAAGAGCTACAACTTTTCATTTAGTTGGAGAGCCTATTTAGGGGTTAGTAGGTATTTTGTGTTCGCTGTTGAATTTTTGTAATCCTTTTTCTGGCAATTTTGTGATTGATATAGTTTACTCAAATTAGTAATTGTTTTATGCATTCTTTTAATATTTTTTAAGATTTGGGTGGTATGGATTTTCACATTTATTATTTTGTTATTTTGGTCAGTACCTATGATATTATTTAGAATAATTAACGAGTGAAGAATTTTTAATTTGGCCAAAATGGAGGCCAATATCTATTTTAAGTGGGCTTTTGACAATTGTTGCTAGGTTCTCTGAGTCATCTTCTCAAGTGCTATGTTGGTTTCCTTTCCGTGGTAGATCCATGTTTATATTAAAAGAATAGTAATAGCTCACTAGCACAGTGTCTCAAACCAATGTTGTTGCATTTCATTGTTAACAAGTAATATCTAGTAACCGGTGGATGTGTTAATCAAAGTTCCTTCATAGCTTTAAATGTTTGGATCACCGGTTTAAATATATCTAATATCTTTGTACTTTCAAGTAAATAATTGGATGGTTGGTTTGTACATTGGACATATACAAAATCTTTAAAACAATGGGGTAATATAATGGCCACTTATACATAAAATACAAGATATTTACGCTGACCCTATTTCATTTTAATATTTGATTTATTGCAATGTCATCATAAAAAAAGGGCACTCATCAATTATTAGTCCATCCAAAAAGGTAACAAAATTCTGCGAGGCATTCCATATATGGCTTTTTCAATAACATACAGTTATAAATAAACAATAACATACAGAACAGAAACTAGCGAGGAGTTCCTTTGAAAAAAATATATACAAAGTGAAAGCTTGGCATTTTCATCTTACATGCTATAGTCTCATCTCCTCTCCATTGAAATCATCCCACAAGTGCTTGAACTCAAGTAAGCTTCTCTTGACCACAGATACTTGGGACAAAATTGTGCCACGATGGTCTAAAGCCATTAAGAGAATTTTGAACTAGCTCATTATCCTCAATTGTATCTCCGACTGCTACAATTTGATCTCTTAGTTTTGCTATCTTCATGATATAGCTTGTCATTATATATGTCTTGCTCATGCGGTTAATGCTGAGCTTGTTCTTTAAGAACATATTTTTGGATACATTCACACTTTGTTATAAGGTTCCCAAGTCATCATACATCTCTTTTGCAGTGTTCTTCCTGATGATATGAGGGATAAAGTGATATTCACTAATTCCAACAGGATTCGCTTTGCTACCACTGCCTTCCTGTTGTGTTCTACCAGATCTTGGGGATCTGTAGGTGGCACAGCCACCCACTCAACAAGTTACCACAAATCTGATTTTTAAAAGAAACTCTTATCTCAACATTCATGGTACAAATGACTTTCTTGCATATCGGGAGTCTCCATTGTTACAACATCAAACAAGCTACACTTTACAATCATTAGATCAACAAGGGCTTCTCACCCCACAACTTGTCTTAGGTCCATGTGCCAATCATTGGCACAATTCACTTAGATCAGTAAAGTTTGGAACACTAGCTAACACATACTATAGAAAATATATAACTAAAACTCACATTTATGTCCTAAATCACAGTGTTGTTAATATGCAGGAATACAAATTACAACATACTAAATCACTGTTAAAAGCAAAACAGAAGCTCAATAGATGAACTGTCAAAACTTGTTATTTCTTTCTCATTAATTCTGAACTGGAATTTGTTATAGGAAAAATACAACAGGGTAATTCATTGCTTGTTGCTGAACTAAATGAATGAGCCTATACCCTTGCTTTCTACTTTATAGAGGAAGAAGAGTAAGCCCAATGAATCTGGACACATGTACAACAACGCATCCATTGGAGATGATCTGAAGCATTAAAACATGGATCCTCTTAGAGATCTGTACCCTTATCTGTATGTATGCACCTAACTAAACTTGCACTTAATCTACATTTAGAAGACTGCTTAATAAAATGAAATTAACACATGCGACTGTGTATGCCCTCTTTTACTTAGAAATGATATGCAATCTTCTAGAACTGGAATCTAACAATAACCTTAGCTTATCCTAACTATAGATAGCACATGCATTCATGCATGCGCCTTCAATGGTGGAAGCCTAGAATCCTAGATATAGTGATGTGCCCAGTGTTGTATGCATCCATTGTGTGTGTGATGTTGCTGTAACAAAAAAACGCTTATATCAGTAACACATGTGGAAAATGTTGTAGAAGACTATTTGAGGTACACTCTTTAACAATTTCTCACTGCAGTAATAATGCAAAAACTAATTTAAGCCCAAACAAATTTTCGCTTTTGGATTTGCCACAAAACTGTTAGTTTTTGACAACAAATTAGTTAGGTTTTCTTTAACTGTATTATAGTTAGTCGGTTCTATATTCGGTTATGTAACATGATATAAAACTAACGTAATAACACATGAATCAGCAGCGCGGAGAATCATCCATTCATTCAGTTAATAAAACAGTTTTTCATATCTTGGTGATTGTTTCTTTCATCGATTGTATCGATCTTTAATCTGTCTTTGATCAACAAGTGGTATCAGAGCCTGCGTGGAGAAGGCTGCTGCTGTGCATGAAGAAGGCTAACTGCTGCCTGCGTAAAGAAGTTGCTGCTGTGCGTGGAGAAGGCGTGAAGTGCTGAAGAGTTGTTGTTGTTGCCTGGGGTGTGAAGGAGCTGTCTGTCAGCGTAAAGAAGATCCTGCGTGACTGGCTGTGAGGTGAAGGAGCATGAAGGTGTTGCGGCTTGTGCTGGCTGCGTGTGAAGACCCTGCTGCTGGAAGCCTGAGGCGAATCGTTGTGCGGGCTGGAGCAAGTGTGACTGGTTGTACACTTGGTTGTGCATGCCGTTGAAGGAGTCTACGTGAAAGAGCGAGGAGCGTGAAGGCGGCTTGTGCTGGTTGCATGAAGTTTGTTGTGAGAATTGGGCTGTGCGTGCCTTACCTGTTCATTGCTGGGTATGAAAGAGTGTTGTGTGTGCAAAGAAGATCTGGCTAGACCGCGTGGTGCTGGAGCGTAAGCCGTGTTTTGGGCTGCCGAAATCCGGGTATTGCTTAAGAAATTTTTTGTTTATCTCAGAATTTTATTTTTCCAGAAAGCAGTCAAGAAACAAAGACAGTTTTTTTATTATTGAAGAGAAGGAAAATTTTTCCAGGGTTTTAGGAAAAGAATACAGTTTTTTTTTTATTATTGAAGAGAAGAAAATTTTTCAGGGTTTTTTTTTTTAGTTGGAGAAATAACGAGTTTTTTCTTTTAAAGGAATATAAAACCCTAGAAAGTCTGAAACCCTAGGAAAGGAAAAATGGCCAAGATGTCGAATGCGAAATTCAAGGTGGAGAAATTCACCGGTAAGAGCAATTTTGCTCTTTGGAAACTGAAGGTTAAGGATCTACTTGTGCAACAAGGGTTGCACAAGGCATTGGATGGGGCGACTAAAAAACCTGCAACCATGACCACTTCAGACTGGGAGGACTTGGATGCCCGAGCTCTCAGTACCATCCGGCTATGTCTAGTGGATGAAGTTCTCTTCAACATTGTTGAAGAGACT
>APFE030402158.1:48872-69670 GCA_000404065.3 Pinus taeda
CAGGTGAAATTAAAGGGGAGTGTTAAAATTGTAATTCCACTGCTGCGCGCGGGCCAGCATTCAACGCTGACCGTTCAAACCCCGAAACCACCCAGCAGCAAACCTAAACCGCCGAGAAGCCATCGCACCGCTCTTTGGCAAAAGTGGTTTCCGTACGAAGGTGCTCCGACGCAGACATGTGGACTACCGTGACATCATCACCTGACACTTTTCGAAAGGTAACGCTCAGTGAACTCACCCCTTCCGATATTGATTTCACTCGTCCGATGACCTCCAGCATTTACACCCATTGATTTACCACAGTGCAACTTTGGTGTAAAGTACCGTGAGAAAGGTGTTCCGATATGCATCCTCCGCCATTCGATTAAACTGCTTGCTCTCCGCCGTCCGATTGAAGGAAAGGTTCTCCGGGGTTAAGTTCTTCAAAGTACATACGGGCCTGTTTGATAAATTAAATGCAGCATGGACCGTCCCATACCTAAGTTAATACATTGTCATATTTTTGGTAAAGTTTTAATACGGCGGGTTAATACAAAGTATGGGCATAAATTTAATGTAAGTTTTTTTATTATTTCGAAATGTATGGTATACGTTTTAGTATGAGTGTTGACTCCAGGTAATGTAGTATTGCACACGCGAGGAGGTAAATCTGTGTTCGCAGCAGCGAAGGAAAAATGAAATGTGACAGAGTTTAATTTTGATTACACGGGAGGAGGTAAATCTGTGTGTTCGCAGCAGCGAAGGAAAAACGAAATGTGACAGAGTTTAATTTTGATTTGGAATGAAACGCAAAAGCGTAAAAAAACCATTTTTGTCTTGGTAATGTAAGAAGTAAAAAAATGCACAGCATTGCAGGAGAAGGCAGTAAAGTGAATGAAGAAAACCAGTGGGTTGTTTTGTTTTCAAATCCATGAATTGTTTCATACAGGTTAAAAGGTAAATGTGTAAATCTCTGTAATTTTGTTTTCACACAGCAGTGAATGTAATATTTACACACAATGGTGTAAAATTTCATAGGAGGCAAAGTAAGTTTTGTGAAAATGTTTTGGTGAATCCCTCTGAGTGAAAGAGGATGAATATGTAAGTGTTTTTGTTTAATGAATAGAAATCATTTTATGGTGGTGCAATACTCTGCTCAGTAAATTTTTTTTTAAAAAGACTTCTTTGGGTAAAAAATCCTGGAGCAAAGGAAACAGAGAATTGCCTCTGTGTTTTATTTTCTGGTTTTGGTATTTTCCCATTGCAAAAATACCCAACATTTCTCTGGATGGCATTCCACGCATCCAGTGAGAGCAAGAGAGTAAATATGGCCGCGCAAGCGCACCCACGTAACAGATCTGTTTGTTGAGGAGCGTTCAGAGCCGCCATTTTTGAACGATAATCTGGGAGAGTCCGAGATATCCCCTCCTTCACTACTATGTAACAAATGCGTTGCAAAACAGCAAAACCCAAATTAATTTAAGGTCGCAGCTTTTTCGTTACGAATGATTCCTCGGAATTGGGAGGACACGTTAAAAGGTAAAAGCAAGATTAGACTGACGGCACATTTTGAAAGTAAAAGAAAGGGGGAGTTGTAATGGTAACCAATTAAGTAAAAGAAACAGGGTGGTCATGGTACACAGTGGCACTCAGGTCTGAAATTTCAAATTTGTTAATAACATAATTGCGATAAAGTAATAATATAATTGTGATAAAGTGAAAAACATTCATTTTGTTTGAATTAAATGAAAAATATTTATTTTGTTTGGGATTCAATGCAAAAGCTGTGTGAGTAATATCTAGAAGATTTTTCTCACACTTCCGGATAACAATTCGGGGATAATCGTAAAACAAAGTTGCTGAGGATATAATAGGCCATCTTCATCGCAAGACTCATTTTTATAATGAGAAATGAGAAACGAGGTCGTGCTCGACTGAAAAGAGTATTGCTTTACCTAGAATCAACGTGATCTAACTTACGTATTTATAATTACAATTATTCAGATTTATGAGAGTTAAATATTTACACATCGAATTTACGTTTAACCTGTTGCTGTTAATATTTAAAAAAAATACCTTTAAATTTTTTTAACCCATTTCAAATTAATATTTTAATTTTAAAAAAAAAAACAAACAAACAAAACGAACTTTGTGATTAATATCTAAAAAATTTACTTCAATCTTTTAATTGGGTGGTAAGTGATGAGCAAAGTCGCTGAGAATATAATTGCAATCCTTATGGTAAGTTGCTGAGAATATAATTGCAATCCTTACTAGAAAACTCTTTTCTAAAAGAAAAATTATACTTTCCTTGGTTAAAGAGAAAATTGCTTTATACAGAATCAACCTCATCAAACTAACATATTTACAACCAATTATCATGACAGTTAAATATCTGCACATCAAATTTATCTTTTAATTTTTTAACCCATCTCTGTGTACGTTTTAAAATTTTTATTTTTATAAAATATATTTAAAAATAAAATAAAATAATGTTTCTGGAAAAGTCAGATTCCGGGGCCGGTGGTTCTAATGAGGCCGAAGTACAACAAAAATATTTTAAATTATTAAATTTAAATTCCTGGTCTGATGGTATTAATGGCAAGCCATAAATCCTCCTATGTTCCTTTAATGTATCATCATAGCCATTTCATGCGATGGTATCATCATCTTCATCAGCGACAATGAATGTGATTACGGCATCTACAGATTACTGCATTGTGCGAAGGAGAATCTTATTTCCACCTCTATCACATGTTTAATGAGCCCTGACATGCTGAGGCGATAGCGTAATATAACGGGCGCTGTTTTTTCTCTGATGGTCATCACAGCGCTCGTTATATTACGCTATCGCCCCAGCATGTCAGGGCTCATTAAATATGTGATAGAGATGGAAATAGGATTCTCCATTGTGCGAATAGATCCCACTTAACCATCATCTCCCACTTAACCATCATCTCTACAAAACTAATAAAGGTTATGTCGACAGTCTCTATTTTGTTTCCTTGTGAAGGAATTTTATGGACTTTTAAAAAGTGAGCATGTAAGTAAGCATTGGTATCTTTGCTATCTTCCTTCCATACGTACGTAAAGGAAGTTTGACATTCACTATTTTGTTTGACATATGGTCCACACTCTAATGAATACCACAAATGAAAGTGGGCGACTAATAGCCTCCTCCAAAAGAACCATCATGGTATGCTCTTCCGCGATTTTTAGGGCCACTGTGTTCCACAGCTTAAAGGTTATGTCGACAGTCTCTATTTTGTTTCCTTGTGAAGGAATTTTATGGACTTTTAAAAAGTGAGCATGTAAGTAAGCATTGGTATCTTTGCTATCTTCCTTCCATACGTACGTAAAGGTAGTTTGACATTCACTATTTTGTTTGACATATGGTCCACACTCTAATGAATACCACAAATGAAAGTGGGCGACTAATAGCCTCCTCCAAAAGAACCATCATGGTATGCTCTTCCGCGATTTTTAGGGCCACTGTGTTCCACAGCCTTTTTGTTGGCGCTTTTTTATTGCAGTAGTCTATAACGCGACTTTTTGAAAGCCTTTCCGGGGATTTCTCCAGTCAAAATCCGGCAGCAATTCATTGGAATCCCAAGTTTGATAGCTAGTTTCTGCACAATCAATGGCTCCCAGGGGTTTTTCAGGGCGCTGAATCCAAATATGCAGTTAAAAAACCATTCTAACTGCGTAAAAATCAAGATTTAACCTCATTTTTTCCGCCGGATTCCGTCACCGGAATCTCAAAAAGTCGCATTATAGACAACTCCTTTTTTATTGGCGAAGGTTAATCAGCTTACTATAGGACATTAACTTATTACCCTAAAATGTATCTAGTACCACTACCAGCAACCAATAAATCCTTTGCTGTTGGGTCATTAATGCTTAAATACCAGCAACCAATAAATCCTTTGCTGTTGGGTCATTAATGCTTAAGGTAGAGTACGATCATGAAAATGTAAATTAATTCATTGTACGTGGCTAAGAAATGCTTAATGTAGAGTACGATCATGAAAATGTAAATTAATTCATTGTACGTGGCTAAGAAATGAAACCCGCCGCCATGAATGCATGTAGCCAAGCAGCGATTAAAATCGGGGGTAATCAATTTGAGGTTAAAATAAGATCTTGGATTAAGAAGTAATTTTTGAAGTTTAAGCGAAGATGAACATTGAGGCATGATATGGTAATCAACGCAATCTTCAAACTTTGAATTTGTTTCGCATTTGTTCAAGCATGTTAGTGTATTTTGGTTTTAGCTTTTCCATGCTACCGGTCATGTTTAAAACCCAGCATATTGATACTGCTATTCACAATGAAAAACACTATTCACAAATATTAATAAAGTGTTGTTATGTTATTGATTTTTTAATTATAACATTATATATAAGTTTTTTAAATTTTGAAGTATTATTAATATGGATTTTAAATAAGCAAATGTAAATATTAAAATATTATAAATATCTTATAATAAATATTAAAAGTATTTTTCTGCGGTCATAGAGTTTCTTCTCCGGCTCTTCTGTTTTCTTTTGCGGCCAGAGGGTTTCTTTTGCGGCTTTCTAGCGGGATTTTCGGCCATTGGATTGCATATTTCCATATATGTTGGTTCGAATTCATGCAACTTCTAGCCAATGCGGACAAAGGAACCGTTGACAGGACTTGAAACAGCAGCAATATGTAAGTTCAGATTTTACGTGTTATAGACATCTCACCTAGATAACTGCTTATTGGATCTGTAACAAAAAGCCTTGTTTATAGGATCTGTATGATTCGACACACAATTATCTTCATTTTTTCTCTTAATTCCAATTAATTTTGGACATTTTGTATGATGTTGTTGGGTCTAATCTTCTACGGGCAAGTAAAATATTACAGATCCGACACAGATTGAACGACCTGTGTGGTTGGTTCCCTTTTGTAAAATTCTTCAGAAACATTTTTATACTTAGCATGAGAGCATTCTCCAGCTTCGAGAAAATAGTTGTTGGCTTAGATCCATCCGCCTCTGGGGGGCAAGCCCCTGCTCATATCTTCAGTGAAGCCCCAACTCCCACTGTCCAGGTGGACCAGGCCTCACTCGATGAGGCTTTGAAGTTTTCTGGAAGTGCCATAATTTGTCAATTCAATGGTTTTTGGCCGCGGCTGACAACTCTCCATAGTTGAATCTCCGAGGTATGGAAGCCTGTCATTTCTGATGCAATTAATATCTACCCCTATGCTAGGCGTTTCCTTATAGTAGATTTTGAAAACCCTGAAAGTAGACAATGTATTCTAGATTCCGGCCGTCGGTTTTGGGAAAACTCAGGCCTATTCATGAAGCCATGAAATCCATCATTCGATCCCTCAACAACAGTGATGCCTCAACGCCAGTCTGGGTGAGATTACCAAACCTACCCTTGCATCTTTGGAATTCCTCCTCGCTAAACGCCATTGGAAATGCAATTGGGAAATTTTACTGCAAGTGCCCAGAAACAGAAGAATATGTCAGAACCACCTATGCACGCATCTGTGTGGAAATGAAGTCACCACCTATGCACGCATCTGTGTGGAAATGGACTTCAACGTCAGATTCCCAGCTGAAATACACCTAACAAGTAAAGACTATGTGTGGAACCAGAAACTCGATTATGAAAGTGTCCTCTTCAGATGTCGATCCTGCTTTGAGACAAGTCATCTAGCCAAAAATTTCCCAAAAGCCTCCCAAAAAAATTACGCTAGAAAAAATCACCACAGATCTACATAGTGGGAAGAAGCACAAAAAGAACACTACACTGACATCAAAGAAGAATACTCTCGAGAAAACTCTGAATCACAAGAAATCGGGTAAGAAAGAAACAACTCTCAAGACAAGAAGAGGGAAAGCCTCACCCAACAACAAAAAAGCGAACTCAACAACACCTCAAGCATCAATAGTTATGAGGATTCGAATACCGCACAAAATAAATCTTCATTTAATAGCAAAGCAGATCTCTTAGACCAAACTTCTTCTCCGACTATCTTCAAAAGGACGAACACAATAGATCGCTAAGCTAAGACACCAATGTCCCAAGAACCAGAAGAGATGAAGGAGATGCAAGATAAAGGAAGTTGGAAGACAGTAGAGAAAAAAAGAAAGCTACAACACCAATCTCGCCAAGAAAGACGAGGAGCCAGACAATTAAAAACTAAGAAAATTATAGGTCTGATAGACCAATTTGGTCTTAGTGGATGTTTAACCACCACCACCATCAATCATCGTCATCAATATTGGAAAAAAATTAAAATAAATGTAATTATATTTATTATTTTTAAAAAAAATAATAAATATTAATATAAAAATAAAAAATATTTGTTTCCAATTATATTCTTCTTTTTATAAAACTTCTTCCTCCCACAGCAAATATAAACACATCAATTTTGTTATTACGACTGTACATTAATTTAACTTTAATTGTTTTTATATATAATGTTATATTCATCTTATTAGTTAACATTATTTACTTCTTATTGCTTTTGATAATCCTGAATAAAATAATAACCTTACAAAGGATATATGTTTCAAACATAAATAACAAGTTTAGGTGTAATTTATTTAATATTAACCGATTTTGAGAAGTTTGAACATT
Source organism: Pinus taeda (assembly GCA_000404065.3). Classification (NCBI taxonomy): domain Eukaryota; kingdom Viridiplantae; phylum Streptophyta; class Pinopsida; order Pinales; family Pinaceae; genus Pinus; species Pinus taeda. Next base: position 55,475 of record APFE030402158.1, read on the forward strand.
ATTTAACATATTAGCTAAAAGTCATTTGACGATATCCAAAGATATTATATTAGAATCTTATTATCTCCATACTTATTCACATTATATATCATGGAGAAAAGAAAGAAATTAGCAATTCTAGATACCATAAACATAATATCAAACCACAATTGTTTTACATCCATTTATTCAAATGACATACTTAAATTCATTTATTCAAACAATATGCTTCCAGAATAAGATGACTGGTATATATCTACCAAATTCACCAAATTCCTTTTATTTAATGTTTTCATGATCCTCTCATGAAAGAATTAGATTTGTTACGTGATAAAATATATTTTTAATAGTTTATTTAATGAGATTTTGTTTATTCATATTACTTTTTTATATATGATTTTTTTGTGAGAAAGAATCTCTATTTTCCCCTCTTTTTTCTTTGTTGTAGGTATTTTTTCTTGAATATATTTCTTCTCTATAAAATTCTAAAATTATTTTCACTGAAAATTACTACTTCACAAATTAACTTTCAACAATTTCTTTTTGATTTTTTTACTTATTTTTCATAATATTATTTAGTTTTTAAAAATTAGACAAGTTTACTTTTCCTTTATATATGTTCCTAGGTATGTTATTATTGTATTCTAATTTTTTCTTTTGATTAGTAATTACTTTACTTCTTTTTTTTTTTTTTAATTGCTTCTCTATATTTTAATATTATGAATTAATTCTACTTATTTTATATTAATATTAAAATTATTTATTTGCAATATGATTGGTTGAGGTTTTATTTTGTAATTATTGTTACTGTATCCTTTGAATAAAACAATGCTATGTGGATAATACTTTAGATTTTTCTTTGCTATAATTTTTAGGTGCAATTACAATATTTATGTCATGATTCTTAGATGCTTTTAGATTTTTCATTGTTAAGCTTCACAAGAAACCACCAAAAATTAAAATCCTTGAAATTAGATCATACTCAAGTAGCAAAAACAACCATCCCTTAAAATATATTGATCTATTTGTCCTTTAAAACCCTACACAAAATATTCTCAACAAAAACATTATCACTACACTAAGACATTATTGGTGTCACTCCATAGGATTGGATTTTCCATCATGAAACTACAATTAACAAAATAACTCAATTTACCAATCAGTAAAACATGAATTGACTATATTCTAAACCTAAACACTAACTTGAATTCAATATTTTTACTTTAATTTAGTTATATTTTAAACTAAACAGCAAGTACTAGCTGTTACGTAACACTTTTTTTTTGCTAAAGTAAGCATAGGTCCTTCTATTCTCTTTATAAGAAAAGGTTACATAATGTACATATTGAGGAGCAGTTGCCCAAACAAATGCGAAGCCCCACAAAGCCTTTGTAATCGGCCCATGTGCCCACAAACCGAGACTAGGGCCCACACAACCTTTCCACGTTACCACCGTAGAACTAGTGATCTACAAGACCGTTCGATCATGCCCCGAAGATCTATCGGTCAAGATGTTATTTCGGGTTACCGTCATGCTCACACTTTAACAACTAACACGGACCCGAAAAGAAGAGTGAACCACCTTTAGGAACCGTTTCGGGTCCGATTGGGGAGATAACCTCCGGGCAGTTTAATCGCTCGAAATACACCAGATGCAGGTGATCTCGGCAGGACTGTACCACATGCTTGGAACTTAACCTCCAGACTCGAACCCTGATAAAGACACCGCCTAATTGCATTTCGAGTCTGTTTGGAAGGTTAACCGTCTGGCTGTTAGCCACGGGAAATACATTGGATTTCTGCGATTTCGTTGACCTGCCCACTCTTTAATTTTTCTCTCGGCACAAAACATTAAAAGGCAACATTTAATGTATTTTTGATACATTCGAGGACTTGTCCTGTATTTAGTTTCCTGCCCGAAAAACTTAGGAATATAGTGTTCCGGGTCCATTTTCCTGCCTGATAACCAAAGTAAAACGTTAGATTGGTCCTTGACATCCTGCTCATACTTCTTCCCCGTGTCAACCAAAAGTCCTCTATTTTCATCATACTTCATCCTGCTTATTTCCTTTGCTCTGATAGAACTCCCTGTCTAAGGTTGCCTGTTTGTGACACTCTTCCCGTAATCGCCCTTGTGGAGTCTCTATCCAGTCATATCTTTTATTTCTTTTGGAACAGAGTACTCCTTCATTAGCCATAATATCTGCTAACATGTTGGTTGTTCTTCGCATATGAATGAAACTAAGGGTTCACATGGTGCGCAGGTGGGATTGAATAAGTTTATAGACTTGCAGTAACCTCCAGTGTTTCAATACTTTGTTTGGTGCTGAGCCATTGCAAATTTTCTTGAATGGATTAATTATCAGTTCCAAATCAGCGTCAATTATGGTATTATGTAAATTTAAATCCCTTAATATTTCTAGGCAGTGCTCAAGGGCCATGAGCTCTTCCATAATATTAGTGGCTTTACCCAAATGACTGTGAAAGATGGATTTTATTAAACCCTTTTCATCTCTTATTACTCCTCCATAACCAACAATGCCAGGGTTTCCTTTTGAGGCCCCATCTATATTGCATTTCATAAAACCATGGGGAGGAGGTTGCCAGAAGTCCTTATCAGTTGTTATATGACTTACAATCTTGATTATTCCCTGGGGGAAGAGCCCCTAAAGGCCCAAATGCAGAAGTATCTACACATCCTGATCTTAAGGTTGGTTCTCAGGGGGTTTTTTTATGAGGATTCCCATAGTCTCTTTGAGTTGTCTTATAATCTGAGCCATAATGCTCTGGGCTGAACCAATCTTGTTCTTGAAGATTCGATTGTTGCGTTCTTTCCAGACATCCCAGATTAGAAAGCCTGGAACCAACGCCCAAGCTTTGTTGATTATTTCATTTGCAGAGAAATTTCTCCTCCAATTCCTCAAAGTGCTATTGGTGCTGCCAATGTCCCTGTCAGAATGTCTGAAAATTGAAGCCACCCAATTCCACAAGGTGGAGGTGAATGGGCATAGGTTGAGAAGGTGTTCCATAGTTTCTTCTTGTAATTTTCACAGTTGGCATCTTGATGGACCAATTACACCTCTCTTCTGAAGGTTTTCCCAAGTTAATTTTTTTTTATGTTGCACCAACCACATGAACAATTTGATTTTTATCCAGTTTTGGTTCTGCCATAAGTCCTTCCATACCATGTCAGGGTTTGGAAATTCAAGCCCAAGGGCTATTTGCTTGGCCTATTTAAGGTTAAAGTTTCCTTCATTGTTTTATCCCCATCTCAGTTGGTCTGAAGATGTTGATTTCAGAATCTTTCTCTGTTCCAAGATGACTGTGAGAGCTTCTGCTTGGGCCTTCAACGTAGAGTCCTCACTGTAAATCAGGTTCTTCCATACTCTCCATTTTCCTTCACTTATATCCTGATCCCAGAAGTCATTTACCTTGTGTAACCCTTTTTCATCAGTATCCTTTTTAAGATTGTCAAAATCTTCTCTCAACAATTTTGGTTCCTGTTGCCAATTATCTTCCCAAAACCAAGCAAGTTTTCCATCTCTGATTTCCCAGAAACTGTGTTTTTGAACAATAGCTTTATTCTCCCAAGCTTTGTTCCAAATGTGGAAGCCTTTGATGATCCTAGACATTCTGATGTGCTCCCTTTCTTGCCAATTGTTTGCATATTTCTGTTTCCATACCTTTGCCCACGGGGCAGCCGATTCCTTTAGCCATCTCCACCATCGTTTTGCCCCCAAAACTTTGTTTAGGGTTTCAGGGTCATCAATTCCAAAACCTCCATGTGTCTTAGGTTTACAGATCTTTTCCCATGCTACCAAAGTCCATTTCTTTTTCTCTTCCCCTTTGCCCCAAAGAAAATCTCTTTGGATATTACTAATGTGTTGCATAACTCCTTTAGGAGCTGGAAGTGCTGAAAACATGAAGATGGGAACAATTTGTAGGATGGCTTTTGTAACCACTAGTCTTCCTGCCAAATTCAAAGACCTGTTTGTCCATTTCCGGATTCTGTCCTGGAGTCTATTAATAACAGGCTCCCAAACTATCTTTCTCAGAGGTTCGTCTATTAGAGGAACTCCCAAATATTTGGAGGGTAGCAGATCTCTTTGAAAACCTAGAATTCTGGTGAGGTTTCTCTGAATAGCAATATCAGTATCAAAAAAGAAAATCTTTGATTTGGTAAGGCTTACCTCAGTACCCGCAACCATAGCAAAGTCTTTTAAGATTTGTTTGAAGGTATGAGCTTCTTTGACTGTAATTGTACCCTGCAGCATGGTGTCGTCCACAAATTGGTGACGAGTCAAAGCATCCCCATTCAAGGTGAGTTTAAGACCCTGAATTTTGCCTTCTACTTTGCCAGCTTTGATCACATTGCCTAGCCCTTCCATCATGAGAATAAAGAGGAAGGGTGAGAGTGGATCTCCTTGCCTGAGTTCTCTTGAAGGCTTAAAGGTTTTGGATGGTGAGCCATTTAGAAATATTGAAAAGCTTAAGATGGTAACAAGGGCCATTACCCATCTGATTCAGTTATGGTCAAAGCCATATGCTTTTAGTACTTCCCTAATGTATGCCCAACTTAGCTTATCATAAGCCTTTGCTAGATCAAGTTGTATGATCATACCTGCCTGCTTATTTCTCTTAATTGAGTGGACCACCTCGTGAGCTTGAATGATATTGTTTAGAATTTGCCTACCTTCCACATATCCAGTTTGCTCCTCAGACATTAGAGTTGGAAGAAGGGGCTTAAGCCTGTTTGCAATTATTTTGGAAATAATTTTGTACACCTATTATTGGTCTAAATCTATCTGGTGTCATAGCATTTTCTTGCTTTGGAATCAAGGATATGAAAGAGGTGTTGAGCACCTTCAGAACAATTTTGTTTTTCCTTGAGTCCTCCACCACCTCCAGGATATCTTGCTTGACTATGTTCCAGCATGCTTTGAAGAAGTCAACCTTGAAACCATCCGGGCCTGGAGCTTTCCCATTTTTCATCTCTTTGATGACTTCGCTGACCTCCTCTTCATTCACTGGCCTGTTAAGATTATAATTGTCTTCTCTCGTCACAAGCTTAGGAATGTGCTTAGTGAAGTCATTGATGAATTGTGATCTATTTATGAGAGGCTCCTCTGTTATGCCTCGGAAACGTTGAACCAGAGCAGATTCTATATCTTTGTGGGAATTGAGCTGTTTTCCTTGCATATCTTTTAGTTTTAAAATCCTGTTATGAGACCTATTATCTATGGTAGACTTGTGAAGAAAACTTGTATTCCTTTTTCCTTCCTTTAGCCATTGTACCCTTGATTTCTGTTTCCAGAAGATTTCCTCTTGCTTACATAAGCCTTCCCAATCCTGTTGAAGCAAGTCAGCTTGTTTCTTACCTTCCTCGGTGGATCCCTTTGAGATGAGCTCCTGGTTAATTTCCTACAGCTTCCCCTCAACTACTTTTTTGGCTTCAAAGATATGGCCAAACTCATTCTTATTCCAATATTTAAGCCTGAGTTTGATGTGTTTCAGTCTTTGCTGCAGAAGGAACATTTTAGTACCCTGAGCATTGAAATCTTCTGTCCACCATTTTTCAATATTGTTGTTAAAGTCAGGATGGGTAAGCCAAATGTTTTCAAACCTGAAAGGTCTGTTTCTTGGAGTTCCTATAAAGGACGCTTCTAATTGAATAGGCTAGTGATCCGAGCCTCCAAAAGGGAGGAGCATAGCTGACAAGTCAATGCCTGAGAGGATAAGGTCCTCAGAGATAATGAATCTATCTAGTTTAGAGGCCACTTGAGAAGCCCCTCCCCTTTTACTATTCCAGGTGAAGATACCATTATTGCTTTCTGTATCTACTAGCCTCATGTTGGTTATGAAGTTTTGAAATGCTATGGAATCTCTGCCTAGAGATTTGGTCCCACCTTTTTTTCCGAAAGAGATCTGATCATATTAAAGTCCCCTCCTAGAATCCAGGGGATGCCCAGATGTCTCTCTCTTAGCTCCTCCAGTGAGGTTAGAAGCCTGAATTTGTCTTCAAGCTTTTGTGGACCATAGACATTTGTGATCAGATAAACTTCCTTGTCCCCCAAAGGTTGGATGACCACTGATAGGTAGTTCCTGGATGCTTCAGCATCTAGGATTCTAAGTTTATGAGGGTTCCAAAGTGTGATAATTCCTCCTGTTTCATTGTCTACTTTAACTTCTAGATATTCATACTTAATAAGCCATTTGCTATGTATCTCCCTTATTTTGTTTATAGAACATTTTGTTTCCTGGATAAATACCATATCTGGCTTTTCTTCTTTCATTCTATTGCTGAGATTTCGTTGTTTCCTTTTACTTCCTAAACCCTTAATATGCCATGTTGTAAGCTTCATTAACAAAGATTTGTAAATGAGTAAATAGTTAGGTCTTTCATCTTACCTGAGTTGATCATGAGTTTTCCACATTCTATCAGCAGCTCATTCTGTTTTTTCTTCATTACACTCCAAAACACATGCTAAAAATAATAGAAATAGCTCTTAATTAAAAAAATTCAATTCCCCATATTTGGACTTATTTTGTAGACCATAAATAAAAAAAAATTGACTAAACAATAAATCTCAAACTCTAAATATGCCACACAAGGAGAATATAGAGATTCCAGGTCACATCACACAACACGCAAAAGGAGGCCTATCGACTTAGAAAAGCTAACCGTGAGTATCACACAACACCCACAACTTCGATAGCGATGCAACTCGAATCGTTTTCTTCGCCTTCTGCTACAACTACTGGAGGCACTGCATTGTTGTCTTGGCCAGTCTGCATTATAAATAAAATCACAATGTTATACATATTTGTCACATATATTGCATATTTGGTATTTTAACATTCACTGCATTTTGAACATTAGTTAATCGCCATAATATTTACAGTGAAGCACTCATTAAATTGTACCTGAAACAAAACCGCCAGACCCATGGATTTCCCTGCAAAAAAGGATGCATGATACATCTTTTCTTCCCCATCGTCCACTGCCCATTCACTGCACTTTTGTATCAGTGCCTTTTCTAGCTCAATTTCCAAACAATTAACAATAACTTTGGCCAACAACACCCTAAAATATGGACTGCGTTAGTTGAAGTATGATTTCTCCCTTTTGATTCGATCACTTTCGAAGTTTTTTTCAAGCTAAAGTCTGCGGCAGCTGTCATCCAATCCATGGAGTTGTGCATATTTTCCACCCTTTCCTGACTTTCTCCTTTGAGAATCCGGGATTTTATATCCTTTTGCATTCGGTTCCTGTTGACCAGCTTCTCGTCGTATTGAATGGGCTTCACCTTCACATTCTGCTTCCAAATGTTTTTAAGAGTGTTGAATTCCTTGTCGGCTACAAGACTTACTAAAATGGCTTCCGTGTCTGAAGTTTCAACAAATTCCATCAGAACCCATGCCTCAGAACAAGCTTTAAAAGCATCACTAACAACCTCATAGTTAGTATCGTCGTAAGAGCACAACATAAATGGATCAATGACACTTCTCTCATCTTCCACAACGTTTTGCTAAAGTACTTCAAATACTTTTCCTCTTCCCCATATATTTCTTCACCTTCATCTGCAACAGGAGCCTCTACTTTCAAGCGCCTTATCATTTTTATCAAATCTTCAGTACTACCCCTGCTTTGCTCCATATGTTTTTTTGTTGACCTAAAGGCCGATTCATTAGCAATCCACAGGCTCTCAGCATTTTCTTCGGGCATTGCTATGCTCTCCAAAACTTCTCTGTACTTGGAAAATTCCGACTTTGTTATGTTCGAGCCACACAATAACATAATCTTTTCACGGGCCATTAGTAATGGCCAGAATAGAAACCAAGAGAGAAGCAAGGAGGCTTTGCTGAGTATGACCACAAATTTTTGCACAAAAAAGCCCATAGACAATACTAAAGCATGTAGCCGAAGTGGTACGATTGGATCCACCATAGTAGTTTGTAGGAGAGTTCTCTTATGATCTTTTTCTCCCACAACAGTCCATTTAACTGCCTATATTTTAACTCAATAAGACTTCTTGTCCAAAAGTCCTCCACTTGAAATGAGCATTGTCCATATCTAGGAAAATATATTACAACTATTAACCATTTGATTGCGACAGCGATCCATCCTATTAAGATGAACGTAGATTGAATATGAAAGGTTGCACGATTCAGAACAACCAATTGTCCAACACCATTGTAAAATAATTTCCATTCAACGACAATCTGTACAACACAGGCTGTGACCACCACGCCCGCTAATGAACTTAAAACTGACCTCGCGATAATATATTTTGGTTGGCTACAACGAACCACAATCCAACATTTGAGGACATCATCCCTAATGTTTCCACAGTCTCTACATGAATTAGAACAACACGAGAGCAGTGAAGGAACCATTTGATTCATAATGAACCAAATCATTTTACCAACTAAGATGGTGCAGATACAGAGCGTAACCAATAATATATTGGTTGTGAAAATAATACAATCGTACGAATCATCGAACCAATACCAGCCATATATCAAAACCTCAAAAAGCATATGTGCTAGTACGCTTAATGCCAATACTCCAATGTTGGTCCAAACACTTCTAAAGCCAGAACTTACCAATCCCGGAAGCAAATAACAATGAACACATAGACCATAACTCTTCCACTATCAATTACAAGCGAGAAAGGGTCTGAGGTATGATCTTCTCCTGAAGCTACTTTGACGGTCGTATAATTAACATAGTTTATGAATTGGAGAGTCAAAGTGCTGAGAACAAGAAATGTTCCTGGAAACCAGTACACTTTTCTCTCGATGGCCTTCCATGCATCCAGTGAGAGCAAGAGAGTAAATATGACTACGCAAGCGCACCCACTTAACAGATGTTTAGGTTGAGGAGCATTCAGTGCCACCATTTTTGAACGATAAGCTAGGAGAGTCCTATACATCACGGCCTTCACTACTCTGTAAAAAATGTGTTGTAGTATAAAACAGTAAACCAAATTCCATTCATTAATTTTTGTTGGAAATAATAATCCCAACCACCGCAATAAACAGCCTGACTTCAGCTATACTTGTCACACTTATTTTTGCGGGTTGCGTCTCTGTTGGAAGATAGAAAGACTGTTGAAGCTAGACGTGAACCATTCAAAAACTCAACAAAGGAATTTAAAGAAGTTATTTACTTTGATAAATGGGTATGGGCAAGCATTCATTCAGAAACTTTTGCCCACACTCCAGAAATACTTTCGCGATTCTGAACACATTGAACAACAACATCATATTAATTATTTTGCTCTGTCATGAATTAAATGTAAAAATTGTATGTTGAGTTAAATATGAATGTAAAACTCATTTTGATGTAGTAGAGAGGTTAGAGACAGTAAGAAGTAAGAAAAAGAGTGCAAGTTTTTGTCGAGAAAATGGTGGAGCAAATTTTGGTGGGTGCGTGAAAACAACAATTACTCTGTTTTATTATGTTGCTCCAAAATCTACTTCCACATTTTCGCTGTGAGTAAATATTATTCCTAAGTACCTCACGGGATGCAAAATCAGCTTCCCAATGCGCGAACCTAGTTTCACGAAAGCCTCTCCCCTTTGGCAAAACGAAAATTATATTTCCGAAATATTTTTAACAATTTTAAGGTCGCAGCTTTTTCGTTTCGACAAATTTGGAAACAATGATTCCACTAAATTGGGAGGACAGGTTAAAAAGTAAAAGAAAGATTATAGTGACAAGACATTTGAAAGTAAAGGAAAGGGAATCAGAGAACACACACTGATACTGAACACAAAACACACACAACTTGTCTTCATTCGATGGCTGAATCGGTTTTTATACATAGCAGAGAACTTTCTGGAGTTGGTGGAGCGGTGGCTTCTCCAGGAAGCTATCCATCTCTCAATGCGTCCGCCGAATCCTCCAGAACAGTCTAGCAACTGCATTAATGGCGGGTGGTTGGAATTAATGTCTTTCAACACTCCCCCTTAATTCCAACCATATGAAAAATATACTATAGAACAATATATAAGACACTGTAAACATACTCTTAATTGTCATGCCTGCTGGTCTAAGTCTCAGCTAGGCTTACAATATAATCTTGATTTTCTACAACACATAACTTACTTCTACAAAACTCAAATTTTGCCTTCCTAAGAGGCTTAGTGAATATATCAGCTACATTCTCATTTGTATTACAGTATATTAGAGAAATTTCTTTTGATTAGACCTTTTCTCTTACAAAATGATATTGTGTGTCTATATGATTTGACCTTGCATGACATACAGGATTGTTCCCCAATTTGATGGTGCTTTGATTGTCACATCTGATCAGTGTAGGTTCTTGTTGACCTTAACCAACATCTTCAAGTATTCTTTTGAGCGATATAGCTTCACAGGTGCCACTACATAATGCTTTATATTCTGCTTCAGTTGATGACAAGGAAACTGTTGCATGTTTCTGACTGCTCCATGATATAGCTCCCGATCCTATGTTGAAGATGTATCCAGTGGTGGATCTCCTGTCATATGGATTTCTAGCCCAATCAGAATCAGAATGACCTGTCAATTCAACATTACAAGCATTAGTATATTCAATACCAAAATTTATAGTTCCCTTTAAGTATCGAAGGACCCTTTTTGTAGCTATCCAATGGCTTTCATGAGGCTTAGCCATGAATTGACTAAGTATGCTTACTGCATAAACAATGTCTGGTCTAGTGGTAGTGAGATAATTCAGACTTCCCACTAATTGTCAATACAATGTTCCGTTCACCTCTTTTGTTCCATCATCACTTCTTAATTTGATATTTTGTTTCAATGGAGTACTCACTCCTTTACATCCATTCATATGAAATCTTTTTAGTACTTCATTTGTATATTTACTTTGTGTGATTAAGGTTCTTCCTTCATTTCTCCATACTTAAAGACCTAGACAATAGTGCATCTCACCAAGATCCTTCATCTCAAATTCCTGTGATAACTTCATTTTTATATCTGTAAATTTATCAGCACTCCCTGTTATTATCAGATCATCAACATATATATAAAGTAATACTATATCCCCATTTCTGTCCGTCTTGACATACAAATTAGGATCATTTTTACTCTTTTTAAATCCTTGTTGAAAGAAGAATTTATCGATTTTCTCATACCAATATCTGGGTGCCTGTTTTAGTCCATATAAGGCCTTTTTAAACTTGCATACAAGATGTTCTTGACCTTTTTTAACAAATCCTTCTTGTTGAACAAGATAAATCTCTTCTTTTAAGTCACCATTTAGAAAAGATGACTTTATATCTAATTGATGTAGCTTCCAATCATATTTAGTTGCCAATGCTATCATTATTCTGATTGTATTTATTTTTGCAACCAGAGTAAAGGTATCTTCATAATCTATACCTTTTTTTTGTGAATAACCTTTTGCAACCAATCTTGCCTTATACTTATCTATGCTACCATTTGCATTAAATTTTGTCTTGTACAACCATTTTGATCCTATAGGGACTTTATTTTCAGGTAATTTTGTTAATTCCCAAGTTTCATTTTTCATTATAGAGTCATATTCTTCTTTCATAGCTTCCATCCATTCTTTATGATTTTTGGCTTGTTCATAATTTAAGGGCTCAAAAACAGTGATTACCTGAGACATTAAGGTATAATATTTATACCTGATGGGGGTTTGAATCTGTCATGTTGACCTTCTTAGAGGTTCATTACTTTGTGGAGTACCTTCTCCTTTTCTTCTCTGTGGAGTGCCTTCATCACTTCTTTGTGGACTTTGATTCCTTGATGTGTTTTTTGGAATGTCCATGTGTTCTAGTTCTTGAGTTGATTCCACAACTTCTTCTTCTTCCTTAAAGCTCTCATAAGAAGACTGCCATGTATTATGTTCATCTTCTTTTATTTGTTTATCTACATGCTCATGAAATATAACATCTCTACTTGCAAAGACCTTGTGAGTACTTGGATCATACATTTTATATGCTTTTTTATCGGTGCAATATCCAATAAAAATACATTTGATGGCTTTGGCATCTAACTTTCTCCTATCCTCTTTAGGAATATGAGAAAAGGCCTTGCATCCAAATATCCTTAAATGACTAACTTTAATTTTAAAACCCTACAATGCTTCGAATGGTGTTTTTTGCTCAAAATACTTAGTAGGACTTCTATTTTTAAGATATATCGCTGTATTAATGGCTTCAGCACAAAAACTATTAGAAAGTCCTTTACTTTTTAACATACTTCGAGCACATTCAACTAATGTTCTATTCTTTCTTTTAGATACTCCATTTTGTTGAGGTGTATGTGGTACTGTAAATTGTTGCATAATTCCATTTTGTTTGCAATATTTGATAAAAACTCTTGAAGTGTACTCACCACCTTTATCTGATCGAAGAATTTTAATGCTCTTTCCTGTTTTCTTTTCAACCATACTCTTGAATTCTTTAAAGTATTCAAACACATCACTTTTGTTTCTTATAAAGTATACCCAAGTGTATCTAGTGCTATCATCAATGAATATAAGAAAGTAATATGCTCCACCAAGTGACTTAGTTTGCATTGGACCACATACATCAGTATGCACTAGTTCAAGTATTTCACGTTTTCTTCTATTTTCATGCACAAGAAATTATTCCCTATGTTGTTTTCCTAGTGCACAACCTTCACATTCAAAGTGTTCACCGTTAATAATTGAAAGACCTTCTACCATCAGTTTCTTTTGTAGTAACATTAGGTCATTATGATTTAAGTGTCCATACCTTTGATGCCAAAGTTCTATAGTTGACATGCCTGTTGATGCCAAAGCTTGATGCCCATTCTTCATTACATTCAACTTGTATAAGCCGCCAACTCTCATTCCTTTTGCAACAACCTTGTAATTGTCCTGCACATCCTTTACCAAACAATGTGATTTCACAAATTCAACTTTTAAATGTTGATCTATAATAGTAGAGACTGAAATTAAGTTCTTCTTTAATCCTGGAACATACACCACATTATGAATTTGTTTTTCTTGTCCATTGGGCATCATAATGCTTATATTACCATATCCTTTAATTTCATGTGATCTATGATCTCCTAAATAGATGTGTCCACCATTATTAATCTCATGATAAGTATCAAACCAATCTCTTTTGCATGGCATATGGTTGATGCACCAAAATCTATAAACCAAGCATTATCATCATCAGTTTCTGTTGATAAAGCAGCATTAGACACAAACAATTTAAGATTGCTAACATCTTGACTAATTGCTTCATCTCTATCAACGTAATTTCCTGAATGCCTTCTTTGTTTAAATTGATCAGACCTCCTTTTCATGCAATTCTTAGCAAAATGACCAGGTTTTCCACAGTAATAACACACATCATCTCTACTTGATTTGGCATTTGTCCTTGGTAAAGGGGTACCTTGAAATGATTTTACCTGTGGCTTTTTGCCTTTATTTTTCTTCCACTATTTGCCTTTGAAGCACTGCTCCCCTTTGGCCATCAATGCCAAATCTGAATTGAGAGATTTCTGTTTAAGGCTTCTTCTCCGCTCTTCTTCCTGCATAAGTATACCTACCAACTCATCAAAAGTAGGAGCCTTCTCTCTAGCTAAAAGATCAGTTATAAACATTTGATATTCATCAAGCATTCCATTTAATGTCACAGTAACCAAGTCTGCACTAGATACTGATTCACCAATGTCACCTAATTTATCCTTTAGATCTTTAATTCTAGAAATAAAATCACTAACAATTTCATTTTCTTCCATCTTAATTGAAAGAAGCTTACTCTTTAAATACAATATTTGATTTGTAGTCTTCATCTCATACAAATTTTTGAGAGTGTCCCATGTCTCCTTGGAGTTTTGCACTCTCTAATGTGTGGAATAATGTTGTCTTTAACCGTCATCCACAAAAGTACCTTTGCTTTGTTTTCTCGTCGCTCCCAATCTTGGATTGCAGCATCTGTGGCTTGAGGAGACACTGACTTAACTTCAGCTCCAGACACAATCGCCCATGTATTGTTGCCTTCCATCAAAGTCTGCAACTTAAACTTCCAATTTGCATAATTTTCACCATCTAACTTGTTAGATTCAGATAAATAAGATTTTTCCAATACATTAGCCATTTTTAATAAGCATATACATCCTTAAGTGCCAACCACCAAGATACAATTTTTTTTTACAAATATAAACCCTCAAGCATAAATCATAAAATTTTATCCAATATATGG
>APFE030402160.1:0-10632 GCA_000404065.3 Pinus taeda
TCTGAGACACTTCAATTTCTTTCCTGTCTCAATCTCAACCAAAGCTTTCCATTTCTTGAAAGTATCAAATACATTAGATTTATTCTTAATACAATAAATCCAAGTTTTTGTAGTTGCATCATCAATAAAAGTAACATAATAACGAGAGCCACCAAGAGATGATACCTGAGAAGGTCCCCATACATCTGTATGCACAAGCTCTAATTTTTCTCTCTTCTTTTCTTTCCCAACTCTAAGAAATCTGATTCTCTTTTGTTTTCCATAAATGCAATTCTCACAGAAGTCCAAATCAACATTCTTCAAACCCGACAACAAATTCCTTGAGTGAAGAATCTTCATCCCCTTCTCACTCATGTGTCCGAGCCTATGATGCCATAATGCTGCATCTGCTCCTTTGGAAGTTAAAGCATTAACAGAGTTAGAAATACTATTGCATAAATACAATGTACTAACGTTTTCTCTTTTTGCTATTACTAGGGCTCCTTTGGTGACCTTCCAAGCTTTATCTGTGAAAGTTGTCACACAACTTTCATCGCCTAACTGCCTTGTTGAAATCAGATTTTTCTTCAGATCTGGAACATGCTTTACCTCCTTTAGTAGCCATTGGTTTCCATTCTGCTGTTTTACAAGAACCTTATTCATTCCAACAATTTTACAGGGTTTATCATCACCCAAACGGACTTGTCCAAAATCTTCTTGAACATAGTCATGGAAATATTTCTTATCAGGTGGCATGGAATGAGGCCCCTGAATCTACCACCCAGGAATTAGTAATATTTTTGAAGGAAAGAATCAAAACATCTTGTAACACCTCACTTGTCACATTTGCTTCATGATTGTTTTCTTGCTGTGCATCTCCTTCTTTTCCCTTCCGAGATCTACAGTATTTCTTTAGGTGTCCTTTCTTTCTGCATTTCTAGCACACTATCCCCGATCTGGACTTGGATCTGCTTTTCCTTGATTTACTGCGATATCCTGAGCTCTTTCCTCTTTCCATTTTTCTTCCCCTAGACTCTGCACTTAAAGCATTACCTGATATCTCACTGGAACCTTTCCATCGTGTTTCCTCGCTAAGGATAGCACCGACAACATCATCAAACTTTAAAGTACTAGATCCAGAAACAAAGTTACTAATGTCCATTACTAAACCATTCCAACTTTCTAGCAATGAGCACAAGAATAACAAAGCTCTAACTTCATCATTAAAGTTTACCCCTACAACACTTAACTGACGTGTAATAGTATTAAAATCATTTATATGGTCTGCAATAGATCCACCTTCTGACATTTTCATATTAAATAACCGTTTCATAAGAAATACCTTGTTTGAGGCTGAGGGTTTTTCATATAGTTTCACCAATGCTTTAATCAAACCCTCTGTCGTTGTTTCCTTCGAAATGTTGAAGGCGACCAACGCTACAAGGCACAACCGTACTGTTCCGAGTGCTTTTCTAACGAGAAGGTTCTATTCTTCATCGGTCATACCCGTTGACAGCTTTGTTTTTCCGCCCAATGGTAGGTACAGATCTTTTTGATACAGATAATCTTCCATCTGCATCTTCCACAGCGAGAAGTTTTGGCCGTGAAATTTCTTGACCCTAAACGTACCATCTTCCGCGATTGCTCCCACTCGAACCAGGAACCCTTCTCTCCTGCGAGTTTGTCAGCGAAATAGACCTTCGGCTCTGTTACCAGTTGTTAGAAAATTATATATTACAGAGCAATGGAACACATAGAATATTGCATAAATATAAACATAGAAAACGCATAAAACCGGAGAGACACAGATATACGTGGTTCACCCAGTTTGGGCTACGTCCATCCTGAACAACCAGTCCTTCCTTTCTATTATCTAGCAAAATGAAGAGATACAACTTACAACAAATCCGCTTTAATATCCTTTGTTTATTCTCTCTCACAGTGTCACCTCTCTGTTTCTTGCTCAGAGAATACACATCTATTACATAGCCTCAATATAATGCCCTCATTTAAAGAGAGGGGTTGCCTTCTAGGGCAAAAAACCCTAAACTAAACATAAGTTCTATCGTCAGATCATCCGCCTAATGAACGGCCCAGATTGACTAGAAATTACTATACTTTTACAAGGCAATTTTACATCTATTTTTAGTTTCGGGGGCGCTGCCCCCAAAACCCCTGTCGAGGGACCGCTGGCCCTCGGACTCCTCAGCTGGGGGGGGATGAGCCCCCTCAAACCCCCACGAAGGGGACAAGTCCCCCCCGTGCCCCCCCTCGCGTGGAGGGGTGTACAAACTTTCTGGGGTATACGTCCGACTGAAACAAAGACCTCTAAATAATCATGCTTCACACCCAATGGGAATACTTCATCAACCTGCCCACCACCATGTATATGTAGTCATGACCTTGCACCATGGGAAGTCTTGTGATGAAATCCATCGAGATACTCTCCCATTTCCTTTCCGGAATAGGTAGCGACTGTTGTAACCCAGCTGGATGGATCAACTCTCTTTTGTTCCTTTGGTAGGTCTCACACTCATGCACATGCCTCAACACGTCCCCCTTGAGGCCCTTCCACGTGAAACACCCCCATACTGCCACAGAGTCTTTAGGAACCCTTGGTCTCCTGATAATGGTGAATCATGCGTGACATGGAGGATCTTCTCCCTCAACTGCGAACCAGGTACCAAATATATGTGTCACTTGTGGTAAATGACATCAGCCATCACCCAATAGCGCTCATCCCCATGAGTACCATCTAGGATCTCACATGCCCGTTGATCATTAGAGTACTACACCAAAAGTTGTGCCTTCCAATCATGGTAGATGCTCACGACTGAAAGTGTCGCGAGCTTCCTGGATAGGGCATCTACCACCACATTATGCTTGCCCTTGAAATACTCTGTGTCGAAATTGTAGGCCTGGATCTTGGTGACCCACTTCTGCTGTCTATCATTGAGGCTCTTTTGCCCCAGAAAGTGGCGAAGATTGTTATGACCAGTCTGCACTCTGATCTTGTTGCCTACCAAATACTGTCGAAATTTGGCCAACACATGAATGATGGCCAACATCTCCTTGTCAAAGATCGAGTACAACCTCTCATGACTAAGGAGCTTCTGACTCTCGAAAGTTGTTGGGTGGCCTCCTTGTGGCAATACAATGCTAATGCCCTCACCTGATGCATCACATTCCAAGGTGAACGACTGGGTAAAATAAGGTAAAGGCAACACCGAGAAAGTGCTCGTCACCTCCTTGAGCTGCTCAAACACTACCTGTGCCTTGTTCGTCCATGTGAATGCCTTCGTCTTGGTCAAATCTGTGAGATGTGCTGCTAGCTATTAGAAGCCCTTTACGAACTTCATGTAATACGTGTAGATGTCGCCAAATCCCCTTAGCTTAATCACATTACGAGAACTAGCCAGTCCTAGATGGCTCTAATCTTCTCCTCATGCATCCACACTCCATCCTCTCCGATAATACGCCCCAAGTAGAGCATCTCAGTCTGCCGAAACTCACACTTGGATAGCTTTGCATAAAACTGTTGCCCCTCCAAAATACGAAGCACCTCCTCTACATGTTGCAGGTGCTCCTCCCACGTTCTGCTGTAAATTAGTACGTCGTCAAAGAACACCAACACATATCTACGCAACTGCTTGCGAAACACATGCAAGATTGGAAGGTAGCAGGTGCGTTGGTTAGCCCAGAGGGAATAACTAAGAAGTCGAAGTGGCCATAATGACACTTGAAGGTTGTCTTAGGGATGTCTTGATCCCTTACTTGAGTTTGATGGTACCTAGAACACAAGTCTATCTTAGAGAAGTACTTGGCTCCTCTAAGCTCATCCATAAACTCATTTATGCGAGGAAAGGGGTACCGGTTCTTCAACGTCTTCTTGTTGAGGGCT
Source organism: Pinus taeda (assembly GCA_000404065.3). Classification (NCBI taxonomy): domain Eukaryota; kingdom Viridiplantae; phylum Streptophyta; class Pinopsida; order Pinales; family Pinaceae; genus Pinus; species Pinus taeda. Next base: position 3,881 of record APFE030402160.1, read on the forward strand.
CTCTAGTGGATGTACATTCGCAACGTGCCATCCTTCTTCTTCGGAACAATTGATGAAGCGAAGGGACTAGAGTTGGGCTTAATGTGCCCCAATGCCAACAACTCATGAATAGCCTGCTCAATCTCATCTCGATAGGCCTTCATTAGATTGATCTTCCCTTGAACCTATGTATTCATCAAGAGACATTATTTCAAGAAGTTCCTTACGTTCCCTCATTACCTCTTCTGTAACAATTTCCGCTGGACTCATGTCTGATGCATCTACGCCAACTACTTGACTAGATAATGTACACGATGGGAAAGAACTAGGGGAATTTGAACCATTGGCAATTTCATGATGGTCAAGACTATCCACTACACCAACAACTTCATCCACATTAAGATCAACTTCATCTAGATCCTCATCTTGATATATATCAATTTCATTGGAATCATTATCTTGATCATTTTCTTCTTCTCTTGCTTCACCTTGTTTCATTTCTTCACTATTGCTATCATCTTCCTTATTATCGATTTCCTTTAGATGTGCTGTAACTTCTGCACATGATTTTTCTAATCGCTCAAACTTTTCTTGAATTTTACTAAACTGCTCAATGAATTCAGGATGTAAACGTAGTGGTATATTGTGCGGCGGATAACATTCAAGGACTCGCATGGTTATATTGTGTGGCAGATAACGTTCAAAGACTCACATGGCTCTGATACCACTAAAGCAAAATAACTGTAGCTGGTTGAATTTAAATGTTAAAATACAGAAAGGTATTTGTAATACTAATTTATTATATATATAAAATGTACAAGGATGTTGAATGTTACAATGAGGCCCTGCCTATATACCTAGCCAGGTGTCCTTTTATGGCTGGGCATGTCTTTTAGACATGCCTTTTTACTTAACTTAATGACTATTTAACATAATCAATATTTGATTATTTATTATTTACATGATTTATATTCATGTTATTTTATGTAATTTATATTCGTAACAATGGGGTCGTAATAACTACCTACACCCAATGTTTTAAAACTCCTACTCCGACTCCGACTCGGCCGAGGGTCGACTTCGACTCTGACTCTGACTCGGTATCAACTCGGCCGACTCGATTTCAATGACTCGATCGTTGTAAAAGATACATTAAATATTTATTTTTTTATAAAAACACATAATTTTAAAGATTTTCATTCATGTTTCCAAACACACAACATTAGAATATAGATAGAAGACAACATGTGATCAAAGTAGGCTCATGAATATATCCATTGTTTCAAAATGGCACCCAGTGCATTGTCCAATACATACACGATGATGATATAGAAATCAAAACAAAAAACACATAACCAAGGAGGCTAGAAATGGCCTCTATAACAAAATTCTGTGACCAGTACTACTGGCTATTGCTAGAGTTGCCAACATCATCTGGCTCAGTGTTACTTGGGAGCGGGAGCAAAAGCGGGGAGTGAGAGCGAAAACAGGATCGGGAGCGACATTTTCAAAAGCTCCCGGTTTGGGAGCGAATCCCGGAGGAGTTCGACAACCAATGTCACTAACATCAAGGTACATAGAGGATTGGTGATCTGATAAATACGAGTTCCATACCCCAATACATGAAAAAAATCAATGAAAATGCAACCCCAACCCGAAAAATATAAAATCTGCTGGATTTGAATGAAACTAAAATTCTACTTTCTCAAAAAATCAATGAGCGAAACCACCTCAAATCCAGTCATTAATGGTAATGTTAAAAATTTAAGTAAAAGGATGAAAATGAAGATTAAGGAGAATGTCACTTTTACTTTAAGAATTTAACATTACCATGAATAGCATATCAATACTAGGGATCAAAGTCAGACAGGGAAACCCATGAGTCAGACAGGGAAGAACAGGGAGTCCCCAAAAAAAAATAAATAAAAAAATAAAAAAAGCCTTTTTTTTTGGGTTCACTGGATGCTGTACATAACCCGACCGGGTTGATAAGGACTCGGCCGAGCCGACTGAGTTGTGTAACAACTCGGCTGGCTCAGTATTAACCCGGTCGGCCGAACTGGTTCAATGGCCGGATCACAAAATCCAAGGCTGGCTCGGACCAACTCGGCTGAGTCGGTTCCGAGCCGGCCGTTTTTTAAAACACTGCCTATGCCCCCAACTCGAGCTTGATAGTGTGCTCAAACCCCCTATCAAGTGGTTGTTCTGGTGGCATGTCTCTAAATACTGCTGGGTACCTGTCTAGAATGGCCTGGATGTCGGACTATGGTGGTTTGGGGTTTCCCCCTGCATCAGATATCCTGAGCTCCACGACCCACTTTATATCCACATGTCTCAAGTCTACCTGCATCCTATGATTTAACATTGTTTGTGGGTGGTATGAGTGCATGCCTCTCAACAAGATAATCTTCGCATTGGGCCTTGTCCATCTCCAACTTTTGCCAGTCAGTGGTAACATGCCCAAGGGAGTATAGCCACTGCACGCCAAGCACCACATTGGTGTCTGGGACATCAACTACAAAGAAATTGTCCGTCATAGAATAGTTTCCCATCACCACTATTCTTCTGGGAATGTATCTGGTGCACTGCATGGTACGGTCTCCAGGTACCAAGATTGAGAATCCCTAAAGGGACTCAGTGCGTATGTCCCTCCCCTCCACCATCTAGGCATCTACGAAATTATGGGTGGCCCCACTGTCAATTAGCATCGAAACACGCTGACCTTGTATCATGCTTGAAATACTCATGGTAAGGTACTTAGAAAATCCCCAAAGTGAAGCGATAACCTTTGCTATTGGTAAGAAAGTGGCTCCCCCTGGTGGGGGTGGTGGACCTCCTCCTCCTCTTCCTCCTATCACTGGTGGCTCATCATTGCCCATGCCTACATCCTGCTCTGTGTCATCCTCCGACTCACTATCAGAGAACACTTTGATGAAGTGTGCCTTGCCCTTGGTGCACCTGTGCCTTGGTGCCCATGGCTCCTGGCAAGTTAAACACAACTTCCTCCTACAGAGGTCCCTCTTGGCCTCATCGTCCAACTTCCCATGCCCCTAAATGTCTTATTGTGGTGGAGGTCTAGTGTCTCTTCCCCTCTATTGGAATACATGTTTGGTGAGTATCTGCGCTCTGGTCCTGGGAAGAGTATCCTGCAAATCCCAGGGCAGTAAATCCTACACCATCACAAATATCCTCAGTAACTTAGAGATATATGTATTTACATTGCCAGTCTGCTTGAGTCGCGTCAACTCTCGAAAGTGCTCTTTAGGGTCCCTCATCTCAAAGCGCTTCAACACCCTCCGTGTGAAATCTTCATAGGCAGTAACACCTGCATGTCCCATAGTGGTCAACCCATGGAACCACCAATCACAGGGCTCTCCCTCCAAGTGTAAAGTGGTAATCTTGATTGCCTCCACCTTTGTCATCTGGTTAAGCTGGAAATAAACATCCAACTTCTGAACCCACGCCATGGCTGAGTTCTTAGGCAAGCCATCAAAGGTTTGAAGGAATAACCTTCCCATTATGTGCTGCAAATCCGTGTAGCCTACCCCACTCGACCCCTTGCTCTAGTTGTTACCATTAAGTTGGCAAAAATCTTTGAAGGATATGGCCTCTCTAAAATATGCCCCATAATACTGGTACTCCACAAAGTATTCTCCCATGGGCATGTCCTCTTGCCCGTGCGGCCCTCCAACACCTGATTCAAAAAACATAGGGATAGTCAACTTGGGCGGTGTGTCAGAAATGTGAGGCATGTTATGTGGGTTTGCGGCTTTGTGGTGCGAGGTACTTGTACCCTCACCCAAATGGAGGTCTCCCTGGATGCCTTTGCCCTTGTTGTTACTGTTGTTCTCATGTCTCAACACATCAATACCCATAGAAAAGTCATGGATAGCCTTGAAGAGGCTTTGGGCAAATTCCTCCTCTTTACTCCCTTTGTCATTTTGATTATCCCCCATATTTGGCTCCTCAACCTCCTGCTTGAGTGTTTCTGGATCAAGGGTAATCTGTAGCTGTCTCTCCTTGCTTCTGAACCTCTGCCTCTTGTATGTGATATTTTGCTTGTCCTCTGGTGTCATAGGCTAAAGGCTTCTCCCACAGGCTGAGCCAAGACTGTGAGCTCTGATACCACTGTAATATTCCTAATAGAAATATTAAGTTATAATAGCTATAAAATGATGACATGCAAGCAGAAACCAAAGACACACAGAAATATCAGCACGTTCATGATTTACTCCAAAGAAGTAGAGCAATTTTATTATATGTAATTGTAGGAGTACAATGGGTATGAACAAATGCACCTCGGCTTGCCAAAGGCAAGCTAGACAAACCCCAGGTGAGAAAATAAGGTGCCCAAATGAGCTATGATCTGCCCTGGAAATCTGCACTGTTGTCTGGATAGAAATCCCTGTTTGAGGTCCCTAGACTGCTCAGAAAATTCTGCCAAATTAATCTTGGCCTCTTCTCAATAAACCTAGAAAGATCCAGAAAGGGTTGTGCCTAATTCCAACCTTCCAAATTTGCCCCATTTTCCACGTGCTCCTCCAATTGCTGAGTAATTCGACCGACCTAGAAATATCACCTCTCAGCCCCTGCAAAATGATGATAAATGCTAGCAAAAACTTCCTCCCGATGCCCCCATAAATCCCAACTCTATTAAGCCCCAAATGTGCATCCACCCAACTCCTACGTGCAGCCCAGAAATAGCCTCTGTGCAGACCCACGCAGCTCGATGGTGAGAATGTTACAGCAAAAAAACTCCACAAAAGTATGCCCCATCAGTTCCAATTCTTAAGCAAAAAGTAGCCCAATGCTCTCCCAGAAAGCCCAACAAATACGTTGCTCCAACACCAACTCTCCCAGGAAGTGTGTATTTCCCTTACTGCACCTAGTCTGTTGTAATAATCCCACGAATTGCCTGAGCAAACCCCTGGAACAGCTCCCCCGTAGTCTAGATCTCCTCCTTGGGCTGGCACTCAAAGTCCACCAAAGGTAGGTTGAGATTCTTGCATGAAAATCTCGTTTGCTGAACAACATTTGCAGACTTGGCTTAACAGCTAGGTGAGTGTAAATGTCAAAGGTTCAAAAGCCTCAAAATAAGTGCTCCAACTTCTATTTGTAATTTCTGCCCCTTCTTCCCTTGTGGGCCCCACCCTATCGAACTTCTTTCCTCTCTCCAAGTGCCTATTTCCTCATGAAGTGGCCCCCACCTTCCACTAGCTCCACGATTTCCCCGTTTCTCTATAGTGGCGTCCTTTCTCTACCAAAAATTAATATCTTCTTTGGCTTTACCCACATTTCCTAAGTTGTGAGCAAAAAATTTATGTACTTAGGCAAAATTGCAAAATTGGTGTAGCTGCTTGGTAATTTTAAGTAGAGGTAACATCATATATTACATGGTGGCATCACTCAAGCTTCTTGTTTGGCTTTTTATTTATAGCTGTATGAACCTTGAGCTTTTAACTCTTATGATTAGGCTTTCCTGCATGGGATTATTTTTCATTTGGACCTTAATGAATGACATATGATAACTCATCCATGAGTTGAGATATGATGAATGTGAATGGAAGTGATGGGTAAGATGAAACTTGTAAATATGGTTAGGGGATATGGGCACACTATACCTACCTAGGTTGTTAGTAGTACAACTTGAGTCAAGATGACAACACTTATCTAAACGGAATTTATGACCTACTATGATGGGACCAAGAAGACAACAAAAGGTTAGAGTCGTATGATCCATTATAAGATTACATAAACAATCACCATATTCATGATCAATATGGGAAACAATGTCACCACATCTGAGCAAGAACCAATACATCAAGTACTAAGTTGCAGGAAACGTTGGAGAAGTGTTCGTTTCCGGCTGGAAATGAAACGGAAACGAGGAAACTCGTATCGTACGGCCTGGAAACACGTTTCTCGAGGGGGAAATGTGGTCAGTACAGCCAAAAACGCGTTTCCAGGCTGTATGGTGGAGTTTCCTCTTCTAACTTGACTTTTTCTTGTATTTTTTTTTAATTTTTTCGCTTTTAATTTTTTATTGGGCGACCAAAATATCTTCTGGATGCTTCTAGATGCCTCTCAAGTTATAAAAAAGAGGATTTTTTGACTGGGGCAGCCTAGTGTTGATATGTAGTTCATGGTAATGTTAAAGTAAAAGGATGAAAATGAAGAATGTCACTTTTACAAAAATTTTTAACATTACCATGAAATGACTCGGGATGTTTGAGAGTGGTTTCGCCCTAATTGGATTTCATATGGAGAAAGTAGAATTTTAGATCTCACTCAAAATTCAGCAGACTTATTGTTTTTTAGGATTTCAAGATTGGGGGGATTGCAATGTTTCCATTGGATTTTGTCATGTACTAGGGTATGGAACTTGTATTTAATCAAGAGAACCAAGCCCTCTATCAAGAGCACGTAGGGTGCTAGGGTATGGAATTTGTATTTAATCAAGAGCACTAAGGTCGTTTGACTATGTAGGACGAGACTCCCAATCAAGCATGAGACAAGAAATTAGAAATTTTTTGTGGCTGATTTTAGATATTGGTATTTTCATTATGGGATCATTCATGAGTAAATGCGATGTAAATTTCGAGACTTATAGTTTATGCATTGACAATTGACAATTTAATCATAATGTAATAAGTTAGAATGTATCTAAGTGACCTAACACAGGGATTCGAGATTCGTAGGATTCGAGATTCGTAGTATCGGATTCAGACACGTTGACCTCCCGGAACAAGACACGTAGGATTCATTATATATAA